>PYAF01004429.1:45674-64041 GCA_007407185.1 Glycine tomentella
GGCATTTTGGTAATTATGCCATTCAACCTAGGGACATTTTGGTCATTTTCAACAATGTCCAAGGGCATTTTTGACATTTTTATCTTAAGGGTTTTCTAGTAATTTCTACTTCTTGGAAAGAGTGATATCAGTATTTTTCTCTAAACATACTTGTATCCAATTTATCATCACATTTTTATAATTTTGGGGATGTTACACTAGATGTAGCCTCATAGTGTTTGAGGTGAACCAGTATAAATCTTGTGTGTTAATTGATATTCTGTATGTTTGATTAATTTCTTTGTGAATTCTGTTTTACATCTTGTTTCTTGAAGCATTACAAGTCTTGGATTGATATTGGATAAAGGTTCTTGGTTGTATTTGTGATAAAGATCCTAAAGGGCAAAAACTCTTATTTTAATAAATTGATTTTGATTACTCAAAAAGTTTTAAATTATCAAGACTAACCAATTCACCCCCCCCTCTTGGTTAAGTGTGAAGTGTTCCCATATTTTACAATTGGCATCAAGAGCTAGGTCTTGTAAGATACTCAAGATCACTGTTATTTCAAAATGAATCCTTCATAAATAACCTTTAAGGAAGGAGCATCCTTAAACAGACCCCTTTTGTTTGAGGGGGAGCATTTCAGCTTTTGGAAAAATAGAATGAAGATCTTTATCCAATCCAATGATCCAGGAGCATGGAATGCTATTGAGAAAGGTCCTAGAGTGCCTATTAAAATGGTAGATAACAACATGATTCCCAAAGATTGGGATGAAATGAATGATGATGAAAAAAGAATTGTTTAGTATGATTTTAAAGCAAAGAACATGATAACCTCTGCTCTGTCCTCTGATGAATTTTTCAAAACCGTTCGTTGTACAAGTGCCAAGGAGATGTGGGAGATGTTGGAAATCACCCATGAAGGGACTGAGGAAGTAAGGAGATCAAGAAAGCATTCATTGATCCATGAATATGAAATGTTCAAGATGAATCAGAATGAGAGCATTTCCCAGCTTCAAACAAGGTTCACACATATAGTGAATCACCTCTTGGGACTTGGCAAAATATTTGATGCTGAGGAACTTAACATCAAGATTCTGAAATGTCTCACTAAAGCTTGGCAACCCAAAGTAACAGCCATCAAGGAATCCAAAGATCTTTCGAAAATGACAATGGCTGCACTTTTTGGTAAGTTGCTTGAATATGAGTTTGAATTGTCTCAACTAACTTTTGGTGAAGATGCAAAAAGGAAAAGCAAAAGGAATAGCACTGAGCTGCAGCACCCAAAGTGGAAAAAGATGAAGACTCTAGTGATGAAGAGGATGATGAAAGCATGAACTTGATTGTAAAAAAATTTAGCAAATTTATGAGGAAGAACAAGGGCAGAAAATTTGCAAGAAACAACAAGAACAATTCTAACAACAACAGCACAAGCAACTTCAACAAAATGGACAACAACTTCACATGTTTTGAATGTGGTAAACCTGGCCACATAAAATCAGAATGCTCTATCTACTTGAAGAAAAAACAACAAGACAACAAAGGCAAGAAGGAAGCTAAGCCTAGAAGAGCATACATTGCATGGGAAGACAATGAATCCTCAACCTCTGAATCCTCTGCTGAAATAGAAGAAGCTAACATGTGCCTTACCTCAATCGTCAATGAACAAAATGATGATTTTTTGGATGAAGAAGAGGAGGTAACTTCTGAACTTGATCAAGCCATTTTAGCTTTTCAAGAAATGCACAAAGAAGCCAAAAAGCTGGCTAAGTCTAACAGCAAGCTTAAAAAGAGTATGGAGGATCATCTTGCTAAAATAATGGAGCTGCAAACTGAAGTTTGTAATCTGAAGAAAGAAAATGAAAATCTGACTTCAAGTTACAATCAAGTGGATGTATGTGTACCTCTTCCTGTACATCTAGTGATAACTATGAGATGCTGCAGAAAATGTTTGATGAATATAGAGTTAATCAAGAAGAAAAGTATTTGCAGCTAGTCTCAAAGAACCAAGAATTGATTGACATCTTGGAAAAGCTCATCAAGTGGATGTATGTGTACCTCTTCCTCTACATCTATTTTTAATTTTTAATTTTTTATACATTTTAAGACGGTTGGTTGAAAAACCTTCTTAGAATGTATATATTCAAAGACGGGAATGTTGTAATAACCATCTTAGAATGCCTTCTAAGACAGTTATACAGCATAACCGTCTTTGAAGGTGCTCCCAAAAAAATAAAAATAAAAAATAGATTCTAAGACGGTTATACTATATAATCGTCTTAGAAAGCAGACATTCTAAGACGGTTATACAGCATAACCGTCTTAGAAGGTGCTCTAAAAAAAACCGATTTTAAGACAGTTCAAGAACTGTCTTCGTAGGTCTAACCTTTCAACGTCGCTTATTTCAAAGACGGTTCAAGAACCGTCTTCGTAGAGGTATAATAACCGTCTTTAAGGCTTTTTATGTAGTAGTGCAAGCACATAAAATATCAATTCAATCAAAAGCCACACTTACAATTCCCCCAAGAATGTACAATTAATCGATTGGACTCATGATACATCTACACCACATCAATAAAGACATCAAATAAAGGAGCTCATGCCTCAATCAAAACAAATTCAAGATAAGTGAACCTATCATCATCATGATATGGTAATGCATGCAAACAACTATAAGGAAAGTATTCGCTCAATTAGAATTCTGAGATTTAGCTTAGTTAACATCCCTAAGTTATTTGTCTCAACCCCTAAGCTATCCTTGATCACAATTCATGTTCACAACTAGCATTCACTAATGGAAGAATTACTAAATTCTATCAATTACTTTCAATTTCAACTGTGCGATTCACCTCAATCCATCAGTATTAAACTAGCAACAACAACAATATGGTTCAGTTCTGATCACAAATTTAATTACAAGAATCAGATATATATATATATATATATATATATATATATATATATGCTCATACCAATCTCAAAACAATATTCCCAAGCACTTCAATTTTCCCAAGTCTAACTTCGAAAATGTACCCCAAGTGAATATTCAAACAAGCACATAAGGTCTAGGTCAATTCAAATTCACGTATTTAAGTTCAGACCATAACTCCTCACTATCTCACTATCTCCTTATCCTCTCAACCCAATAATAGACAAAAACCAACCCAAGGACTACATTCTCACTATCATGATCACATAACCCAAGCCAATGTTGTGTGTGCTAGTCACAATAACAATACATTATTGTCAAAAGCAAAGTTCAGACTCTAAGGACTCAACTCAACATTATGTTTCACCAACTCAGAGTTCAATAACCCAAATTATCATGTTCCATACACAATGATTCCTAACTCATGAATTCTATATTATCAATAATGAAGCTTGATTACTCAAAACATCACAGTCTCAAATGTCATGCAGAAAGGAATTAATTTAACAAATTAAACAACCTACAATTCCAACAATGACAGTCCAAATCCATATTCAAGTTTACATGAATTCCAAATTCAACATGAGTGGGAAGTTTAGATCAAATAACCAAAGATGAATCTAGCAACACCTAACAAACCAAATTAGGGCTCAATCAAACATGTGCTTGCCCCAAACCTAAGCTCATCACAGTTTCTAAATTATTTGAACTCAAGATTGCCAACTGATGCGAACCGTGCCAATGCCCGCGCTAGTCGCGTGGGCTACAAATCCACTCTTCCTTTTCAAGACTTATATCTCAGCCTCACCACTAACAACAACTCCCTATGCATTCTATGAACTTCAAGCCATAAAGAAGCATACCTTTTCGCCAGCCATTGAGCTTCTAAGAAGGAATATGAATGAATGAATGAATGCCTCAAGCTTGTATAACAATGGTGAAAGGAGCGGAATCGCTAATGCAATAAGGGTTTAGGATTTTATAATGGAAGTATTAAATGGTTTAGGGTGCAACGTAAGCAACGAAGTTGAATGCAAGTGAATGCAATTGAAGGGGAGGAGAGAAATTTAAAGAGAGACTTGAGTGGGGCGTGTTTTCTATTCGAGTTTCCCTTTTAAAAAAAACTAAAATGACGCCTTCGCGCTATTCGCGCCGTGTCTGGCGCGATCCGCGTGGTGTGTAAAAGAAGGAATAATCTTTCAAACTCTTGCACGAGTACTCGCACCATCATCCACGCGGTTAGTGTGGGAAGGTTCAGGCTATTAATTAAGTTTGAATAACTCGTGCTAACCGCGCCATAGGCCACGCGACTAGCATGGGAATCACTGAATTGCTACGTGTGTTCGACTTAGTGGTGCGAATGGCATGGGACTCCACGCGGTTAGCTCCACACTGTAAATTTGACCCCTGAATTCGAATTAGTGGCGCGAGTCACCCCATATTCCACACGATTAGCGCAGAAATTGAAATAATTGTCTCCTGATTCGAACATCTGACGCTCTTGGCACTAGAAACCACGCAGTTAGCGTGGGGAATGCTAATGCCTTGGTCATTTTTGGAGCATCTGGCGCTACTCGCGTGGGTACTCATGCGATTAGCGTGAGATATTCGAATGCTCTTTAAGCCCTTTTAATGCTTTTCACCATTTTATACTCTAAGTTAAACTAAACCTATAATAAAAAACCTACAAATATAAGAACTAAAGCAAAGATTAACAATTAACCAAATAAATTAATAAAAATTAAAAACGCATAATATAATTCAAGCCAATAAAAAGAAAACTTAAATATGAACAGTAAATGAGTCAAGATCAAATCACAACTCTTGGATTGCCTTCCAAGTAGCGCTTGTTTAACGTCACGAGCTTGACGCCCCACCTTTTAATCATCAAGTGAGTTCAGTGGAATAGAAACCGTATTCCTATCCACTTGACCACCAAAATAAGGTTTCAATCTGCATCCATTTACTTTAAAAGACCTGTCATTGTCTAAGGGGGAAATTTCAATTGTTCCATAAGGATAAACCTTTTGCACTAAAAATGGATCGGACCAACGGGATTTTAACTTACTTGGAAAAAGCCTCAGGCGAGAATTATAGAGCAATATCTGTTGTCCAAGCTCAAATTCTTTTGGACGAATTTTATCATCATGCCACTTCTTGGTCTTCTCTTTATAAATCTTGGCATTCTCATATGCAGCTAACCTGAACTCATCCAACTCATTTAATTGCAATAATCGTTTTTCATTAGATTTAGAGAGTTCAAAGTTTAAGAATTTGGTAGCCCACATAGCCTTATGTTCTAACTCAATTGGAAGATGACAAGACTTACCGTACACAAGTTGAAATGGTGACATACCTATAAGTGTTTTAAATGCAGTCTGATATGCCCACAATGCGTCATCTAGCTTCCGGGCCCAATCCTTTCTAGAATTCCCAACTATCTTTTCTAAAAAAAATTTTAGCTCTTGGTTAGAAATTTCTACCTGCACACTTGTTTCAGGATGGTAAAGTGTGGCAATGTGATGACCCTGAGATCTGGAGCGGGTGGCGCGGGGAGCCATGCGGTTAGCGTCAGGATCATTTGTTAGAAAACCCTGTTAAGGGTGCAGCGCTGATAGCGCCAGGGCTGGCGCTAGTGGCGCCAGACCCACTGGAAGGTGGCGCCAAGGGCGCCAGGCCGGCGCTGATGGCGCCAGGATCTCTGGAAGGGCACGCCAGGGGCGCCAGATTTCCCAGCTGGCGCGAGTAGCGCCAGGTGTGGCGCTGGTAGCGCCACAAGTTCTGGAAGCTGGCGCTGAGAGCGCCAGGGTGGCGCTGATGGCGCCACAGTTTCTGCAACCGGCGCGGATGGCGCGGTGTGGCGTGCGGATCGCGCGGGAAGGTCGGTGCAGACTATATTTAAAGGGGGATCGCGTTTTGGGAGGAGGAAAATGGTTTTCTTCTTCCTCTGGACTCCAGCAGCCATGGGAGAGCTCCCCAAGCTCCCATGACCTTGCCTGATGACCCTAAACGCTTCCTGAACCCTTTAATCCTCCTAGAAACCAAGTGAGAGCGAGAATCCTTCCTCCTTTTTACCAAAACCTCCATATTCTGAGGAACCTCCAGAGAGGTGGATGAAAGCTTGAGTTTGGCGAGGAACGACGGTGGTTTAGCGACACCAGGGCTCGGGAGAGCAGCCCAGAGGCCTTCCTCATCAGTTCTGAGGTAAGAAACTCGAGTTTCTCCGGTTGATTTTGGATTTGGGGGTTCCCTGTGAATAGTGACCCATCTGTGATAGGGCTAGAATTAGCTCTGGGTCCAGTTGAGAGATGTGTTTAGAATGATGAGAGGAGGAAGGATTAGCTTTCAGTTTATGATTTGGTGACTGTTGGTTTTGGCTCTAGGAGAGGGCATGTGTGACTTGGACTGAGTCACTTGATATAGGACATGCCAGAGCCTTACAGATGGGCTTGAGGTGCCTGATAGGCCATGGAGACAGTGTCTGGTGAGATAGACCGTCCAAGCCCTGAGAAACCCTGAGAGTTTGGGTCTTTCGAGCTATTGAGCTCACTGTTGTTGGCTTGTGTTGAGTCTGGAATGACTCTGAGGCCATGGATGGATGAGATAGACCACTGAGGGTCTATAGAAAGGCTAGTAGAGGACCTGGGTTGATTGGAAGGACTGTGGTTCCTTTCCCAGATGCAGTGGATGACTGCTTGATGAGCTTAGGCATGTTTGTATGCTTGAATGGTCTGTAATATGTGATTGTATGCCTTGGTAGGGCTTGACACAGTGGGTGTCAGAGGAGCAGACCATCAGTGGAGGCTCGAGCTGTGAGGCACGGCTAGCCAGGTAAGCTCATCGTTCTGGGGTTTTCCCTTATTTTTGGTTTGTCACCCAAGTGGGGTGAAGATTGCATGCTATGTTTGAATTGTATATGTATGTATATGCATGCAGTTGAGGAGAAGGTCTATGTGACCTGTTATTTGATATTATATGTGTTGGAAGCCTGAAGGGCTACAAGAACGGTACTTGGAGTGAAACTCAGACCGTTCTAGAAAGATGAATATATGATGAACCCTAGGATAGACACTCAGACGGTGTGAGGATAATGAGACACCTGATATGGCAGGCGTGAGGCTGTGGGCCTTTTGAGAGAATGCAGATCATGAGATGGTCTGTGATGGAACCTAGAGGATACTGGATGAGTATCAAGCTAGCTGAGGTTCCCTAGCCAGAGGTAGAGTTTGAGGACTCCCTGGAATAGCTGAGATTCCTTGGGAGGTGCCACTGCTCTCCACTTAAGTCCTAAGAACAGATGGAACTGTGTGGATGTTCCTCCTTAGGCAAAGATATGGAAAGTCCTGAGTGATTATCCTCAGGCCAGTATGTGTTATGAAGTCCTGGACGGCTATTCCCAGGCAAGTGATTGTGAAGTCCTGAATGGTGGATTCAGGCAATGTTGTATGGCTCAGAGTCCTAAGTTGAGGGATCTCCTCAGGCAATGATTGTGTGGTTCAGAGGCGGTGCCTCTCTTGTGTTGGGAAGTGTCCAAAGGATGACACTTATGGTAGGTACCTCTGTGAGATGTCTGTGAGACAGGCTATGAGAGCCAGGATGAGATACCGATGCCATGGTGATGGCTTTGATCTCTAATGGATGGCTGTGAGAGCCATGACGAGGTTGAATACCTCTGATGCTGAGAGCATCCGGTTATGACCCAAAGAGCTGGGATGTGTGTAAAGCTAGGGTGATGTCCTAGGCTTTGTATGTGTGAGCTAGGATGATTTCCTCAGCTCTGTTTATATGTTGTGTTTATGCTTGGTGATGAACCAGGGTTAGGGAGGATTTCCCAGAACCTTGAGTTTACTGAGACGTTTGTCTCACCCTGTGTGGGGTTTGTGGTTTTCAGGTGCTTCTTGAGGCGAGGAGCGACCTCGGGGCAGGAGGCCCTAGTGGACCTGATAGGCAGGAGGGGAGGCTGCAATAGAAGACCAGAGTAGAGCTTTAAGAGTTGGAGCTGGGCTTAGATCTCTGTGTAGTTATAGGGTAGATGTATACCCATTCCCTGTACATATTATATTATATGACCCATCTGTGGTCTTGTTTTTGAGTATGTATATGTACAGATGATTATGTTGTATAGAATATGTTTCCTCCTGACTTTCTTTGTTTCGTTTGATGTATCTGCCTATATAGTTGTCTATGTTTTATCTGGATCAGCAGGGGCTTGTTTTATGTGCTTTATTATGTGGTTTTATATTCCATGCATAATGTAATCAAGATAAACGATTCTATCGCTTCCGCACCGCGCGTAGTTAACGCTGATAGCGTGTTATGGATATCATTGATGATAACATACCAGAGACGTCCGGGGTGTTACAGGCAACTCTGTGATGGACTCCATATTTGGCAAGCAAGCTAGCAAACTATTTATTACAAAAGTGAGTCCCTCCATCACTGATAATAGCTTTCAGCACTCCAAAGCGGGTAAAGATATTCTTCCGCAAGAATGAGACCACCACCTTCGCATCATTGGTAGGTAAAGCTACAGCCTCTACCCATTTACACACGTAATCCACAGCAACCAAGATATATTGATTGGAATATGATTTAAGGAAGGGTCCCATAAAATCAATTCCCCATACATCGAACAACTCCACTTCTTGGATATTAGTCAGTGGCATTTCATCTTTGCGAGAAATATTACCAGTTCTTTGACAGCTATCACACTTCTCAAAAAAGTCTCTTGCATCTTTAAAAAGTGTTGGCCAATAATAACCACATTGCAAGACTTTTTGTGCTATCCTATTTCCTCTGAAATGTCCTCCATAATTTGAAGAATGACAATGCCAAAGAATCTTTGGCACTTCCGGTTCAGCCACACATCCGCGAATAACACCTTCAGTGCATTGAAAATATAGAAAAGGGTTATCCTAGAAATACCTCATTGCGTCATGAAGGAACCTCTTCTTTTGCTGCCAATTAAAATCTTCAGGCATTATTCCAGCAGCTTTAAAATTTGTCATATTTGCAAACCATGGAATGAGTTGCATTGCTAGCACTTGCTCATCAGGAAAGGATTAATGAATTTCCACTTCTGGTCCATCTTGCAAGTCCTTTTCCTGAATTCTAGACAGGTGATCAGCTACCTTATTTTCCACTCCAGCCTTGTCCTTGATTTCTAAATCGAATTCCTGAAATAATAACATCCAACGCAACAAGCATGGCTTTGTGTCCTGTTTAGTCATCAAGTACTTGAGAGCAGCATGGTCAATAAATATAATAACTTTAGAACCTATTAAATAAGATATAAAATTATCTAGTGCATATACTACTGCTAACATTTCTTTTTCTGTAGTGGCATAGTTAATTTGCACCTCATTTAAAACCTTGCTAGCATAATATATAACATGCAACAATTTATCTTTTCTCTGACCAAGAACAACACCAATGGCATATGCACTTGCATCACACATAAGTTCAAAAGGTAAATTCCAATCAGGTGCTGTAAGAATAGGTGTAGTGGTTAGTTTTTCTTTTAACACATTAAACGCATCAAGACACACTTCATCAAACATGAATTCAGTTTCTTTAACTAGAAGTTGACTAAGAGGTTTTGCAGTTTTTGAAAAATCTTTAATGAACCTCCTATAAAAGCCTGCATGACCTAAGAAACTTGTTACCCCATTAACATTAATTGGTGGTGGAAGTTTTTCAATTAATAGTAATTTGGCTTTATCAACTTCTATTCCATTTTCAGAAATTTTATGTCCTAAGACTATTCCATCATGAACCATAAAATGACATTTTTCCCAATTCAAAACTAGATTCATTTCTTGGCATCGTTTCAACACTTTAGATAGATTCATTAAACAGGTATCAAAACAAGAACCAAAGATAGAAAAGTCATCCATAAAAACTTCTAAACATTTTTCTACCATATCAGAGAATATAGAAAGCATACACCTTTGAAATGTCACCGGTGCATTGCATAGACCGAATGGCATTCTTCGATAGGCGAAAACTCCAAAGGGACAAGTGAAGGCTGTCTTTTCTTGATCTTCAGGTGCTACTGGGATTTGATTGTACCCAGAATATCCGTCTAGAAAGCAATAAAAAGCATGACCAGCCAACCTCTCTAACATTTGATCCATGAATGGTAGTGGGAAGTGGTCTTTTCTTGTGGCATCACTAAGTCTTCTATAATCCACACACATCCTCCATCCAGTGATTGTTCTAGTGGGAATTAGTTCATTATTATCATTATGAACTACAATCATCCTACCTTTCTTGGGAACAGTTTGAACAGGACTCACCCATACAATATCTGAAATTAGGTAAATCATACATGCATCCAATAGTTTCACCACTTCCTTTCTAACTACCTCTTTCATGGTAGGGTTCAGTCTTCTCTCGGGCTGTCTCACTGGCTTTATGTCATCTTCCATCAGTATTTTATGAGTACAAAAAGAAGGATTAATGCCCTTCAAATCATAAATTGACCACCCAATTGCACTTTTGTGCTCTTTCAGCACTTTGAGCAATTTTTCTTCTTCTTCTTTGGACAATCCTTTATTGATAATAACAGGATATGTCTCTTCCTCTCCCAAAAACACATATTTTAATTTCTTAGGCAGTTCTTTCAGTTCTAGTTTTGGTGCTTTGTTTGTGACATCATCTTCTTTCTTTTCCAGCACCTCTATTGCAACTTGCAGATCTTCAAGTGGACTGTCTTTACTTCTAATCTCTAGAACTTCATCTAATTCTTGATCATTGGACTTCTCTGTATGCACTAGAGTATCTAATATATCAATTCTGAAACGATCATTTTTGTCAATAGGATTTTTAATAGCATAAAAAACATTAAAAACAATCGATTCATCAAACATCCTATGCTCTAGTTTTCCTTGGGCTACATCAATTATAGCTCTAGCCGTAGCCAAAAATGGCCTACCTAAAGGGATAGGTATTTCACTTTACCAATATGTCTTCAATGACTCCACTAGGTTTCCTCAAAGATCGATCAGGCAATTGAAGTGACACCCTGGTAGGCTTTAACTCAGAAATTCCCAATGATTTACATACTGAGAGTGGCATCAAGTTGATGCTTGCTTCAAGGTCACATAAAGCCTTACCCATATTAACATTACCTATTGCAATCGGAATGTTGAAACTTCCTGGATCCCAAAGCTTAGGTGGAACTCGCTTTTGGATTATGGCGCTGCACTCTTCAGTAAGCACAATAGTTTCACATTCCTGCAGTTTATGCTTTCGAGACAACAAATCTTTCATAAACTTAGCATAATTGGGCATGTTAGCTAAAGCTTCAATAAAGGAATATTAATATGCAGCTTTTTAAACATTTTTAAAAATTTATCATATTGTTTCTTTTGAGCTTGTTGCTTAAGCTTTATGGGATATGGTGGCTTTTCAAAGCGAGAGAAGTCTGTTACCTTTTTAGGAATTGTAGCAGTTGTACCTTTGTCATTACCTGCTTATGTTTGTACCTCTACTTCTGGTTCAACATTTTTAGTGGATTATGCTTCCTCTTCAACCTTTTTCTGCACTGTTTTGGTCTTCTCTTGAGGTGTGATGACAATTCCACTTTTGGTAGTTATTGCTTTAGCTTGCTCTCATGGATTGATCACTGTATCACTAGGGAACTGTCCTTGAGACCTTTCAGCTAGCTATTTTGCCAGTTGACCAATTTGATTTTCAAGATTTCTAATAGAGGCATCTTGATTTGTACGATGAGATCTGGTCTCATTGATGAAAGCATTGATGGCCTGAATGTGCTCAGTAGTAGTTTTTGACAGCTGTAACATGGCTTTTTCAAGTTCAGGAGGTTCTTTGGGTGGAATAGGTGGAGGCTGCAAATAGTTGTTAGATTTGTAATCTAACCCTCCTCCTTGAAACTTCCTCTGGAAATTGTTACTCATGGCAAAGTTCTGATTTCTATGGAAATTCTACTGGGGTCTCTGATTATTCCAAATGTCGATTACCTAAACTGGATCAGCTCCTACCAGTGTAGGACACTCGTTAGACTCGTGCTCACCTTGGCAATATGCACAAATAACAGGTTGCATTCTGTTGAATGAGACTTGAGATGCGGAAACTTGAAGTTTGTCAATCTTCTCATTTAATTTGGCTAATTGTTGAGCCAAAATTTTCTGCTTAGCTAGCATTGCATCACTACTTACCAATTGAATAAATTCTCTCTTGGGCTAAACTACAATGCTTTCATTCTCATTACGAGCTACAGAGTCAACTAACTCATAAGTCTGAGCTGCTGTCTTTGATCTGATTGAGCCACCAGCTGCAACATTAACAATAAGTCGTGATTCAGGCGTCATTCCATTAAACAAAATACGTACCTTTTTTTCAACAGGCATATCATATTGTGGACACCTCCTAATTAACTCCTGAAATCTGTTCCAAGCTTCACATAAGGTTTCTCTCCCATTTCTGAGTGAAATTGGTGATCTCATTCACCAACCTATTATACTTTTCCATAGAAAAATATTGGGAGAAAAATTTTGCAACTAGTTCTTCCCAAGTAGTGATGTTATTCGAAGTTTGTGTGTCTAACCATCTGAGTGTTTTTCCCTTAACAGCAAAAGGGAATAATCTCAATCTAATAGCATCATCTGACACCTCTTGATGTCTGATAGTATCACAGACTCTCAGAAATCTGTCAATGAAGTCATGGGGGTCTTCATCATCTTCCCCACCAAATTGACTGCGTTCCACCAATGTGATCAATGACGGATGAATGTCAAAATTGTTCGCTTGAATTGGTGGTCTAACAATACTAGAGTTTGGTCTAGTGAATAATGGAGCCAGAATATCCTCCATTAGTTCATCTTCCAGTCTTAGCTGATTATTTGCTCTATCAGCCATTTCTAATTCTAATTCAAAGGCTAAAATAAAATCAGAATTTTCTGCTTCTCTTCTTCTTTGTCTGGCTAGTTTCCTATTCCTCCTAGCAGTCTTTTCTATTTTAGGATCGTACTATAGATTATCAGGATTAACTATACCTCGCATATAACTCAGAAAAGTAGTTCAGTAACAAAAGAAATTTCAATCGCAAATATTAAAGTTACTATAAAATTAGTTAATTCAATCCCCGGCAATGGCGCCAAAAACTTGTTGCGAAACGGCAAGTGTACCGATCGTACAAGTAAAAAAGTGATAAGAGAGTATTGTCTCCACAGGGATTGAATTCCAAGTTTTATCGTAACTTACTGTCGCAACCTATCCGGCCACGACAGGGACATCGATGAAAAAAGAGATTAAAAGATTCCCAAAAAATGGGAAAACTTGAGGAGAGTCGCCACCAACGTTTATTTAAGGAAAACATCGGAAAAATCAAAAGAGATAAAGCATGGTCTACGATTTTAGAGAAAATGGATTCGGAAGTCATTTACGCACGGGGAAGGTGTTAGCACCCCATACGTCCGTCGTGAAGACGATAGCCTTTAATCGAGTGTGTTAAAAAATAAAGTGACTTTTTAATTATTTGTTTTCCCTTAAGAACATGAATTATGCTTGTTTTATTTTTTTGTTTATTTGAAAAAGAAATATATTTTTTTAATTTTAGAAAAGAAGATTTTATATTTTTTTTTAGTTTTTTAGGACGACAAGGGGTTTGCCCTCGCTCCTACGTATCCCCAAGTGCAATGAGGAAATCAGACTTACGTAGTTCTTTGTTTTTCTTTTTTTTAAAAAAAAAAGAGCTTGATTGGATTGATTTTATCTTTTTTTTTTGAAAGGTTTATTTTAATTGCGTGACAAAGAGTCGTTAAGGCGTTGGACCTTGAAACGACGTTGATTTTGAAGAAAAAGTGGGGAGAATCGCTTAAGGCATTGGACCTTGAAGCAATCTCGAGTAATGTGTAATTTAGAGAAAAAGGAGAATTGAGTGATCATTCATTTGAGTATTTTTAACTTTTTTAGAAAAGATTTTGGTTTCGTGGTAAACTCTATGAAATCAAGCAAGTCGGAGACCCAGCATGATTTTCACAAAATCTATCCACGTGTTATTGAAACACTACCAAGAAAGTCGGAGACCCAGCATGGAGTGCACGAAGCATAAGCGCGTAGTAAATAAATACATAACATTACGTAATCAAATAAATAAAATGGAAATAGAAAGGGATAGAATAGAAGTGGGGGTACATTTAGTATTTAGGGGTGCATATAGTACAAAAGGGGGTACAATCAGTAGTGCATATTAAATTACACAAATGGGCTAGGCCCAGCAGATATGGGTAAATTTATGAATAAGGGGTGTAAATAGCATTATATGTACTGCCCCCAAAATGTGCCAAGCCCAACTCAAAAAGGGCTTGCAGTTATCAAGAGACTGAGTGCAAATAGCAATATATATTTTGTTCAAAATGGACAAGGCCCAATAGGGAAATGGGTGCTGTTATTAAAATGTGATTGTAAATAGCATCTCATGTTTAATTTGAAAGTGAGTCAAGCCCAACAGAAATGAGGTGTGCAGTTATAAAAAATGAGGTGTAAAAAACATTATGAAATTCGTAACTGCATCGGGCAGGCCCAAGTACCAAGAGGATGTACTTAATAAATATGGGGATGCAAAACGTAAGTCAATTTTTTTTTTATTAGTTATTATTTTTTGCCAGTTGGGCTAGGCCCAAAAAGAAAAAAATGGAAGGTGAACTTATCAAAAGTGGTGTGCAAAAAGTAATTTTTTTTTTTAGGGTGGACTAGATCAGGCAACCCGGCCCAACCCGTTTTTTCATCTCCTCCATAGCAACTGCGTGAAATAGGGTTTTCCACCTTCTGTGGTGGTTTCAAAACTTCTTAGGCCACCACCTTGGAGGCCGGTGGTGAGGGGGCGGTGGTTGGTCGCGGTGGTAGCCGTGGAGGTGGCCGGAAAACTCAAAACAGAAATGAAAAAAAGAAAGAAATAGAAAGAGAGAAAGAAAAATGCAAGCATAATCAAAACCAACGAATCTAACTATAACAAATCCAAAGCATTCCTTTGAATGAAGTAAACAACAACCCACAAAAATAAAAATAAAAAATGAAAACGGAAATAAAAATGAAGAAAAAGAAGAGATGAGAAGAAGTAACAAAAGAAAGGAGACTATGAAGGGAGAATGAGACTACCTGAGGAGTCTTCCTCTTTCTCTGATGGAGTCCCTTGATTGGTCCCTTTGGTCTCCTTGGGATCCGTGCAGCCCCTCTTCTCTCTCCAGCCACTTCATTTTTCTCATTGTTGCCTCATATGTGCCTTTAAGTTGCTTTTCTTGACCTAATGGGCCTTATGGCCCTTTTTCCTTTCTTTTTGCTCTTTGTTGCATTTTTTTTCTTTTTGTTATCTTCTCCTCTTTTTTTTATTTACTACTCTTTATTTTTTTTCTATTTATTTTTTTTTAAAACTGTTATATGTTATTTTTTTCATTTCTTATCTTTTTCTTTTTCTTTCTTTTTGTTCTACTTTTTTTTTCTTTTCTCTTTTTTCATTTTCTTTTTTTTCTCTCTTTTTTTATCATCATTTTTTTTATTTACCTGGACAAAATTAGGATATGACAGCTGCCCCTCTTTACTTATCCTTTTATTGAAAATAAAAGATAAGTAAAGACAAAGACACTAATTTTGTTCGGGTGATCGTTTGAAAGATCACACCAAGAGAATGAAGAAACAAGATCTATGTCTCAACAGAATGAAAAACTTTGAGTTCAACATGACAAGGCACGAAAATGAATCTTTGTGAAACAAAATGCAAAGGACATTGAGTCCTATGAAAATGTAAAAGCTGAGGACGTTGAGTCCTATGAAATGTAAAAGACTGAGGACATTGAGTCCTATGAAATGTAAATGACTGAGGACATTGAGTCCTATGGAATATGAAAGCAGAGGACGCTGAGTCTTATCAAAACAAAAGAGGAGGGCACTGAGCCCTATCAAAACAAAAGAGGAGGGCACTGAGCCCTATCAAAACAAAAGCGGAGGACGCTGAGTCCTATCAAAAGTAAAAGAGGAGGGCACTGAGCCCTATCAAAACAAAAGAGGAGGGCACTGAGCCCTATCAAAAACAAAAGCGGAGAACACTAAGTCCTATGAAATGTAAATGACTAACGACGTTGAGTCCTATGAAATGTAAATGACTGAGGACGTTGAGTCCTTGGAAATGTAAATGACTGAGGACGTTGAGTCCTTGGAAATGTAAATGACTGAGGACGTTGAGTCCTATGAAATGTAAATGACTAGGGACGTTGAGTCCTATGAAATGTAAATGACTAGGGACGTTGAGTCCTATGAAATGTAAATGACTGAGGACGTTGAGTCCTATGAAATGTAAATGACTGAGGACATTGAGTCCTATGAAATGTAAATGACTGAGGACGTTGAGTCCTATGAAATGTAAATGACTAAGGACATTGAGTCCTTGGAAATGTAAATAACTGAGGACGTTGAGTCCTTTGAAAAAAATGCCAACAGGTAGTGGTACCCAGAGGCTCAAACCTGTAAGAAAGCGAGAGGTTGACTCTCTGAAAGGGTCACTTATTCCAAACTGGACCTTAAAGTCTGACATGAAGCATATGAGTTTGGAATGCATTATGATGAATGAAGAGAAAATGCAAGCTTTACCCTGAAATGTTGTGAATGTGGGCTTTGTACCTAGAAATGGAATGCGACTGTTTGTGAGTTATGAAAATGAAATATGTCAAACTTCAATATTTTTTCATGAGATGAGACTTAAATTGTGTAATGCTCATAACATTCTTTCTCTCTTGTTATACTTTTTTTTTCTTTTTAAAAAAAAAACATAGATTGACTGTTTCCTTCTTAAAGATGTGATGATTCATGCAAACTCATCCTATCTTTTGTAGATCTCTGCGGAGAATCCCTTAGAGTGTATGTTTTGTTTGATCTAATTGCTTGGCAATTTTGGAAGATGGCAGTGGAGTCATTTGACATTTAATCAATAAATTGAAATACTGATTCCAGAGTTCATCCTCCTTCTTTTTTTTAACTTTGATTGCTCTGCACAACAAGGAAATATCAAGTTTTGGGATTGACCGCATGGACCATTGAAGGATGGCAATGGATATTTACGCTTTGGTATATGACCAAGTGAAACTTTCCTTATTTAAGATCATAAAGGGATGCCATGAGTCCATCGATCCCATTGACGCTTGATGATATGGGCTGATCCCGAAAGAATTTAAGCAACAAAGACTGCCCTTGGATTCGAAAGGAACCCTTGGGACTCTGTGTTGTGGAAAATAAGAAACACTCACAATTAACCAAAAGGGGGGGTGAATTGGTTAAGTATAGATATTTAAAATTTTCTTGTTCAAAAATCAGAGTTAAAAATGCCCTTTGGATCTTTATCACAAAACTAAATGAATATCCTTATCCAACTTCAATCCAAGACTTGTTATGCTTATATTTTAAACACACAGAAAACAGAGTTCAATCAGAAATAATAAAGAATGCAGTAATTAAAACAAGAAGCAACATTTATACTGGTTCACCTCAAAACTTGGAGGCTACATCCAGTTTCTTCTACTCAACACTAGAGTAGAGTTCTACTATTGCAAATATATTTCTTACAAGATATTACAAACTTCTCTTTCTCAACCCTAGAGAAAGTTCAGTGATCTAAAACCCTATTAGACCCTTAGAAGATACACCCAAATTGAGAAACCTACTCAGTTGTACATGGAGAAACCTTATCTCCCTTGCAAGAAAACCAACTTACAATATAACCAACAAAAATAGAGTTACTGCAGAAAAACAAAATACCCACAAAGATTTAGGAAAGAATTCACCTGATGATCCAAGATATAAATGCATTTGAATGAGAAACCTCAGGTTGAATGTAATATAAAGATGCAGAATCAATTCCTAAGCCTTTGTGACTGAGTAAACTTGCTTCACCAACAATCTTAGTGACCCATCAATGAATCATTGGAAGCAAGACTTAAAAACCCAGAAGAAACCTTTGTGAAATCTTAGATGCCTTTAGAGAATGCTCAGAGATCATAAAAAATCAACTCAGTAATGATCTCTCTTAGTTGTTGATTCAAAAAGGCAAAGGGTTCTATTTATAGTTGAAATCGTAACAGAGTTAATCGATTAAATGCGCTCCCCACGCTCCTGTAATCTATTAAAATCATTAATGCAGAATCGGATTTTCAAACTAATGGTTAAGATAATCGATTAACCCGATGCATAATCGATTAAATCAGTTTGAGCAAAAATACTAATAATAAAGAGTAATCGATTACATTCAATTGTAATCGATTAAGTCAGACATATGCTAAAATCAATTTTATGAAGAATAATCGATTACATCCAGTGGTAATCGACTAATGCAGTCCTACACTTAAATCATGTTTGTGAAGAATAATCGATTACATCTAATGGTAATCGATTAAGGCAGAGTGACTAAGTTTATCCAATGAGCATGTAATCGATTACAACACCATG
>PYAF01004429.1:89328-107706 GCA_007407185.1 Glycine tomentella
AGGTGATAGCCTCCGCAGGATGATGATAGGTGATAGATGGTGATGACCATCGGAATCATGTGGATATTGACAGATGGTTGTACATTGATTGTTTATGTGTTGATGATGATTCTGTCTGTGCATCTGTTGTCAGTGAACCAGGGGAAGGAAATACCTTCAAGGGCCCTGAGTTTACTGAGATTTTATATCTCACCCCTTGCGTGGGGCTATGTTTTGCAGGTGATTCTTCCAGAGCAGCAGAGAGGTCCCAAGGCAAGAAGCCTGTGCAGGATTAGCTGCTGAAGGACACACTAGGATAGAGGACTTGAGCATGTTGCTCATATGTTTTGGTTACGTACTTTGATGTACCCAGATGGGTTATTTGTACAGTTTTGTATTGTACAGTGAAACTTTGATGTATATTCACCATATTATGATGTACAGTGTTATGATAGTGACTTTGATGCTGTCACTTCTAGTGTATGCTTCCAAACTGCTTAAACTCTGATTGATTAACTGCTTGTTTGTGATGTGTGGTTAGTAATGTCCCTGATTAGTAAATTGGGGCGTTACAGAGGGAGAGGATAAAATGAGCTAGCTAAAAGCCTAGAACAATCAATGATGAAGGCAAACTCATGATAAGTGGCTCACCAGATGACTCACACTTATCAAACTTCACTAACCAGTGGAAGGTCATTTGTGGTAATAAAATGGTTGATCAATTTTTTCAATAATATTTTTTAACCAAATAAGATGTCGAATACTTGGAGAAAAAGTATGTTTGTGCCTATTTATAAAAACAAGGGAGATATTCAGAATTGTTCTAACTATAAAGGCATTAAGCTCATGAGTCATACTATGAAGTTGTGGAAGAGAGTTATTGAACATCGCTTGAGGAGGGAGACCAAAGTTTCTGTAAATTAATTTGGATTTATGCCAGAAAAATATACCATGGAAGCTATTTTCTTGATACAACAACTAATGGAAACTTATTGAGAACAAAAGAAAGACTTACATATGGTGTTCATAGATCTTGAGAAAGCATACGACAGGGTCTCAAGAAAAATTTTATGGTGGACTCTTGAGAAGAAAAAAGTACCATTAAAGTATGTTAATGTAATCAAGGTATGTATGATGGGGCTACCATATGTATTAAAGCTTGTAATGCAACGTCAAGATATTTTCCTATCATGGTAGGTGTACACCAAGGTTCAACTCTTAGTCCTTATCTTTTTTCCTTGTTAATGATGAACTAACAAAAAATATTAAGAGGAAGTGTCATGGTGTATGTTTATTGCAAATGATATTATGCTTATTGATGAGACCAAAGACGATATTAATAAGAAACTTGAATTGTAGATCGAGAAACATTTTGGGGTCTAAAGGATTCCCGATAAGTCAAAGCAAAACTGAGTATATGAAGTGTGAGTTTTTGTTAGTAAGAGATGATGATCAAGACTCCATGCATCTACTTGGTTAAAAGGTACGCAAGAAAGATGCTTTTAGATACTTCGGATTAATTTTACAAAAATGTGGAGACATTAATGAGGATGTAAATATAGAATCAGAGCAAGGTGGATGAAATGGCAGAGTGCATCTGGATTTTTGTTCAACAGCAAAATTCCCCTTAAGTTAAAAGCAAAATTCTATAGAAGGATTCACGATAAGCCAAAACAAGACTGAGTATATGAAGTGTGAGTTTTCGCTAATAAAAGATGGTTATCAAGACCTCATGCATCTACTTGGTTAAGAGGTATCCAAGAAAGATATTTTCAGATACTTCGGATCAATTTTGCAAAAAGGTGGAGAGAATAATGAAGATGTAAATCATATAATCATAGTAGGGTGGATGAAATGACGGAGTTCATCTAAGTTTTTGTGTGACAATGAAATTCCTCTTAAGCTAAAAGAAAAATTCTATAGAATCGTTGTGAGACCTGCAATGTTATATGGAGTTAAATGTTAGTCAGCACATAGACAACATGAGCATAAAATAGGGGTAGCAGAAATAAAGATGTTAAGGTGGATGTATGGTTATACGAAGATAAGAAATGAAGATATTTGATGGAAGGTAATAGTAGTACCGGTGAGTGAAAAGATGTGGGAACATAGATTGAGGTGATTTGGGTACGTAATGAGACAGTCCCTAAATGCTTCCATAAGAACGAGAGTTTGTTATCAAGAGCTCGACACAAAGAGAGGTAGATGTAGGCTGAAACTTACCTACGAAAAGGTAATTAAACAAGACTTAATGAAATGAAATATAGATTGGCGGAAGGTGTGTCTTAAGATGAAGTGGAGAAAAGCTATAAGCTTGGTGGAAAGTTAAATCTGTTATTATCTCTATGTCTCAGACCGTCTTTTTTTAATTCTTTTCCTCTTCATTTTTCCCTTTCCGCCCTTGTTTTCTTTTATCTTATTTTCTTTTCTTTTGTCTTATTTCCCCTTTTTCTTCCCCTCCCCCTCCCTTTTTTTTCAACTTTCTCATATCTATCATGGGATTCATCTACCACTGACCCCAATTAATTTGGATTAAAGGTGTTGTTAATGTTGAGTAATACTCTTTCCTCAGTCAGTATGCTCTCTCATGAGGAAATGTGAATATTTTTGTAAATAAGGAAAAGAATCCCTAAAAGAAAACCAGGATTGAAGAAAGAAAAATAAAAATTGACAATATCTTTAAGCTTGAAAAATATAATCCCACTTAATACTTAATGAGTTAATGGAAGAATGTGATGATGGCCTCTCCTTTGCTATTAGTACATACTAGGGAGTAATCCTATGATGAGACTATAGGGATAGAACTCGGATAATTCTCAACCAACCTGCTCCTTCAATTGAATCAATTCTTCCTCAAGGAGAGGATGGGAGCCATTTGATTCTCTTATCTGAAAAAAGATCCCAAGTACAATCAAACTGTCATAAAACTTTCACCCCCTAAAATTTGTCTCAACTTATGATGACAACCTATATATAACATGTCGGTCATCTGAAGTGAAAAGCCGCAAGTAACAGACAATGGTGCTCTCCAAGTATTATTACAATTACAAACGCTCCTTACACACTACATACTGTTTCATGTTCTTAAGTTAGAAAAGTGAATCCCACTATACATTTTATTTCCTTTTCAGAATTAGTGAGAGAATCGTGGTACTGTTTCACTGTTAACAATGTTCTTATATTTACGCAACAAAATAACTTACGGATTTGATAGCTCTCAAAAACATTAAAAACGGAACAAGAAAAATCAAACCAACAATAAAATGAAAACGTATGAATGTTTCTAAATCTTTCATCATTCAAAATATATATGTACAAAGAATGGTCAGGGTAATTCGACATGCATATTCAGTAAATACGGTTCATGATGTGTTGCTAACACATCGTAGTTTTAGGCTAGTTTTAGGTTATAATTCAATTAAATAATTAAGAATATAGATTAGAATAGGTTAAGTTTATTATTATAGTTATTATCAAAAGCATGATTTCAGGTCACAAGGAGGAGAATAAAAGCCAAAAAGAAGAAAAGCCAAATTAAAGTCTTGCGCGATCCGCGCCAAGTGCCACGCGAGTAGCGCCATAATGCAAATGCCAGGCTTTCAACTCGAATACTTGACGCAACTAGCACCATTAACCGCGTAGATCGTGCCAAAAGCCCAGAACCAGCCCTTCAACTCAAAGACATCACGCGATCAGCGTGAATGGCCATGCAACCAGCGCCAGGAGTTTGGGAAAGAACTTTGGATTCGAATTATCCACGCGATTAGCGTGGACACTTGCACTGTTAGTGCCATAAAAACGGAAGGAAGCCTCCAATTCGAACAAGTCGTGCAATTAGCATGGAGCTCGCGCGATCAACGCGGCGACGATTCTGTTTCCCTTATTTGAGATATTTGGTTCGAAAATCAGGATGAAAAAGGGGCTCTGTTACTTAAATTAAACATCTTGAAGGCAATTATAAAAGGAGGGCCTCTGTACATCATAGGGGACCGATCATGTTAGCAAAATACAAAAAATCATAAGGAGATTGCTGGAAGAAGAAGATCAAAACTAGGGTTTGTAGAAGAATTATGTTTTCATTGTATGCTTTGATGTTTGACATGACCATGTCAGGCTAAATTCTAGTATTGTGGTTAGGCCAAGAACCAATGTGAACTCCTCTGTAATTTGACTGGTATTGAATGAGATTACTCTGAGTGCTTTATTTTACTCTGTTCTTCATTGTTATATTCTTTCTTAGAATTGACCATTCTATTTAAGTTCTGAGGGTTAGGATTCGCACTAGGGATGTTGGGATTCTAATTTCTAACATGAGTAAGATAACAGTTTTTACATTGCCTAGGGATAGGGATGTATAATTGCAGAACTTTATAATATATTCTTTTAAACGCTTAGCTTGATAGAAATCACTAAGGGATTAGGGTTTTGATTCAGGTTAAAGGGCTAATTCACTAAGGGATTAGGGGTTAGCTAAATTAGAAAATATTTATTCTTTGAGTAATCAGAAGCAATCGACTTTGATAACCAGTTAAGTGAAAGAGGCAGGAATCAAAGGGGATTGCGTCCTAATCACAATTGTTTCATCCATTGGTTTACAACTTACTCAATTTGCTTTTTAATTCTTTTGATTTTTGTTATTTACTTGGTCACTCAATTTCACAACACAACAATATTTTCTCAAAAACAATTTATTTTCCTTCCAATTGCTTAGACTACGAATTACCATAGAATTAGTGTCAATCCCTGTGGATACGATACTCTACTTACCTACTCTATTACTTGAAATGAGCGGTATACTTGCCGTTTTCGAAACAAGTTTTGGCACCATTGCCGGGGATTGATATAATTGATTTTATAGTAACTTTAATCTTTGTGATTGGAAACCCTTTTGTTACTAAATTGCTTTTCTAAGTTTATGCGAGGTACAGTCAATCCTGATCATCTGCAGTACGATCCTGAGATAGAAAGAGCTGCTAGAAGAAACAGGAAACTAGCAAGGAAAAGAAGAAGAGAATTTTGATTTTGATTCAATTCCTGAATCGGAATTAGAATTAGAAATGGCTGAAGTCGAAAATAATCAGCCAAGACCAGAGGATGAACTGATGGAGGATATTCTGGCTCCAATGTTCACAAGACCAAACTCCAGTATTGTCAGACCATCAATCCAAGCAAATCACTTTGATATTAACCCATCATTGATTGCATTGGTGGAACGCAGTCAGTTTGGTAGGGAAGACTATGAAGACCCCTATGACTTTATTGACAGATTTCTGAGAATCTGTGATACCATCAGACATCAAGGGGTTTCAGATGATGCTATCAGATTAAGTTTATTCCCTTTTGCTGTTAAGGGAAACACACTCAGATGGTTAAACCGACAAACATCAAATAGCATCACCACTTGGGAAGAACTAGTCTCAAGATTTTTTTCTCAATACTTCTCCATGGACAAATATAACAGGTTGGTAAATGAATTACCAACTTCACTCAGAATGGAAGAGAAACCCTATGTGCTGCCTGGAATAGTTCCAGGAATTAATCAGGAGAGGTCCACAATATGACATGCCTGTGGGTAAGCAAGTATGTATTTTCTTTAATGGTATGACTCCTGAATCACGCATGATTGTTAATGTTGCAGCAGGGGGTACAATAAGATAAAAAACAGCAGCTCAGACCTATGAGTTGATTAACTCTCTGGCTCGTAATGAAAATGAAAGCATCACGATTCAGCCAAAAAGGGAACCTATCCAATTATCCAGCAATGATGCCATGCTTGCAGAGCAGAAAATATTAGCCCAACAGCTGGCTAAATTAACTGAGAAAATAGACAGACTTCAAGTCTCTGCAGCTCAAGTTTCATCCAGTAGAATGCCACAAGTCAGTTGTGAGTATTGTCAAGGTGAGCATGAATCTAATGAATGTCCTATTCTTATAGGAGGCGACCCAGTGCAGGTAAATGGCGTTTGGAATGACTAGAGACCTCAACAGCAGTATCAGAGAAACCAGATCTTTGCTGCCGGGAACAATTACCAGAGAAAATTCCAAGGAGGAGGGTTAGATTATAAATCTAACAACTATCTGCAGCCTCCTCCCATTCCAAACAAAGACATTTCTGAACTTGAAAAAGTGGTGATTGATGTGTTGCAAACACATCTTAGATTTAGGATAATTTAGGATATAATTTAGTTAAATAATTAGGAAAATAGATTAGAAATAAGTTAGTTTATCATTTTATTTGTTTTCAATTCAATTCATTACTATTTGAACAGTTTCAGGCTTAAAAGAGGAGAATCAAGGCCAAAGAAAGAAGAAAACAAGATGCAAGGTCTCGCGCAGATTGCGCCAGATCCCGCGCGAGTCGCGCCAAGTACCAAACAGCCAGCATCAGACTCAAACAAGCCGCGCTAGTCACGTCATTACAACGCGATCAGCGTCAGTCATTCGAAGCCACCGCGCGGATCGCGCCAGAGCAGCACCAGGAACTCCAATCTCAGACCATTTAGCTCGAAGACCCCACGCGATTAGCGTGTAGGTCCACGCGATCAGCGCCATTGATTCGAAAGGTTCGCGCGGTTAGCCCGGGATCGCGCGCGGGTCGGGCCGTGAAGATTTTGTTGCCTGTTTTAGATTTATATGTTTCGAACTTGAGCACAGTTTAGGCTTTGTTACTCTAATTAAATCTATCTATAAAAGAAAAGCCTCTGGACTGAAGAAAATAGACTTCCATACACATCCATTATTCATCTAAAAACCATATTCCATCCTTCTAAACCTCTGAAAATCAAGAATCAAGGCTAGGGTTTCAGCACAATCATGTATTATTCTACAGCTTTGATGTTCTTGAGGCCTATGGCAGACTAAATCTTGTATTGTGGGAAGACCATGAACTGATGTGAACTCCTCTGTAACTTTGACTGGTATTGAATATTAATGTTTTGATTGTTTTATTCTATTCTATTCTTATTTTCTATTCTTATTTGGAACTGATCACTTCAATTAAGTATTGAGGGTTAGGATTCGCAATGGGGACGTTGGGGTTCTAATTTCTGACCTGTTTAGAATAACAGTTGTTCATCACCTAGGGATAGGGATGCGTAGCTGCAGAAATTATGATATGATCTTTTAAATGCTTAAACTGATAGACTTCACTAAGGAATTAGGTTTTCGATTCAGGTTAAAGGGTTAATTCACTAAGGGATTAGGGACTAACTAATCCAGAAAAGACTTATTTTCTGAACAATCATAACAAGAAACCTTTATGATATATTCTCTAAATGCTTAGTTTGACAGGATTGCTAAGGAATTAGGATTCTCGATTGAATTAAAGGGATAAGTCGCTAATTATTTAGGATTTACGATATTAGCAGAGATTTATCATTTGTGTAAATTAAACTAATAAACCAGTCAAGTGAAGGAGGTAGGAATCAAAGGGGATTGCGCCTGACCACAATTGTCTCTCCATTGGTAACAACTCCATTTAGTTTACTGCATCTTTAAATTTTGTTTTTTTTACATTCAAACAACTAATTCAATCCACAATAAACTTCTTTCAACATTTTTTGTTTTACTTCCAATCACATTGATTTCTCATTACTGTGAATTTCACTCCAATCCCTGTGGAGAACGATACTCACTTACCTATTTTATTACTTGAAAACGATCGGTGCACTTGCCGTATTGTGCGATTTTTGCAACAAGTTTTTGGTGCCGTTGCCGGGGACTGGTTAATGAATTTCACAGTAATTTTAATCTTTGTGATTGGAATTTTTGTTACTAATCGCTTCTCCAAGTTTTATGCGAGGTTCAGTTAGTTCTGAGGATTTGCAGTTTGATCCAGAAATTGAAAGAACAATCCGAAGGAGACTAGCTAGACAACGAAGGAGAGAAGCTGAGAATTTTGACTTTGATTCAATCCCTGAATTAGAGTCAGAACCAGAGATGGCTGAACAAAGAAATAATCAACCAAGACCTGAGGATGGAGGATATTCTGGCTCCTATGTTCACAAGACCCAACTCCAGCATTGTGAAGCCACCAATACAAGCTAATCACTTTGATATAAACCCTTCATTAATCGTATTGGTGGAACGCAGTCAGTTTGGAGGGGAGGACTTTGAAGACCCACATGACTTCATTGACAGATTTCTCAGAATCTGTGACACTATCAGACACCAAGGGGTCTCAGATGATGCAGTGAGATTAAGCTTATTCCCTTTTGCTGTTAAGGGAAGTGCATTGAGATGGCTGAACCGTCAAACATCAAATAGCATATCAACCTGGGAAGACTTAGTCTCAAGGTTCTTTGCTTAATACTTTTCCATGGATAAATATAACCGATTGGTGAATGAAATCACCAACTTTACTCAAACTGGAAGAGAATCCCTTTGTGTTGCTTGGAATAGATTCCAAGAGTTGATTAGGAGGTGTCCACAATATGATATGCCTGTAGGTAAGCAGGTACATATATTCTTTAATGGTATGACTCCTGACACTCGTATGATTGTTAATGTTGCAGCAGGGGGTACTATAAGGTCCAAAACAGCAGCTCAGACATATGAGCTTATTAATTCTTTGGCTCGGAATGAAAATGAAAGCATAGCACATCAGCCAAAGAGAGAACTAATCCAGCTGTCCACTAATGATGCAATGCTTGCAGAGCAGAAACTTTTGGCACAACAACTAGCCAAATTGACTGAAAAGATTGATAGACTGCAAGTTTCTGCAGCACAAGTGGCAACTGGCCAACCACATGTAATCTGTGAGTATTTTCAAGGTGAGCATGAGTCTAATGTTTGCCTATTCTTGTTGGTGCTGACCCTGTGCAGGTGAATGGCATTTGGAATGATCAAAGGCAGCAACAACCGTATCAGCAGCAGTCCTATCAGAGGAATAACAATTTTTCTGCTGGAAATAACTATCAAAGGAGATTTCAAGGAGGTGGTCTGGATTACAAGTCAAATAACTACTTGCAGCCCCCTCCCATTCCAAACAAAGAACCATCTGAACTTGAGAAGGTAGTGTTACAGCTGTCTAAGACAACAACAGAACATATCCAAGCTACCAATGCCTTCTTAGCTGAAACAAGAACTCACAGGACCAACCAAGATGCTTCCATCAGAAATCTGGAAAACCAGATTGGTCAGCTTGCAAAACAGTTGGCTGAGAGACCACAAGGCCAATTTCCAAGTGATACAATTGTAAACCCAAGGGAACATGCCAAGGCCATCACAACCAGAAGTGGTAAGGTGCTTAATCAACAAGAAAGGCCTGAGGCAAGCAAAAAGGAAGCTGAGAAAAATTCTGCAGCAGCTGAAACATCAAAAGAGAAAGCTACAGAAAAATCAGAAGAACAGAATTCTGCACCTCAACCAAAGAAGTGGGACTTTTCTCGCCTTGAAAAGCCTCCATATCCGGTGCAGACCAAGCAACAAGTGCAGAAGCAGCAATTTGCCAGGTTCTTAGATATGTTTTAAGAAGTTACACATCAATATACCATTCGCTGAGGCATTAGCTAATATGCCTAACTATGCAAAATTCATGAAAGAACTTCTATCTTAGAAACATAAGCTGCAAGATTGTGAAACCATAGCACTCACTGAGGAGTGTAGTGCAATTATTCAAAGGAAGCTTCCACCCAAATTGAAAGATCCTGGAAGTTTTAACATCCCTATAGCCATAAGAAACATTAATGTAGGGAGAGCACTTTGTGACTTAGGGGCTAGTATAAATTTAATGCCATTGTCTATGTGTAAGTCCTTAGGCATATCTGAACTTAAACCAACCAGAGTGTCCTTGCAACTAGTAGATAGGTCCTTAAGAACACCCTCAGGGTTGATTGAGGATGTTCTAGTAAAGGTAGACAAATTTATATTTCCTGCTGATTTTATTGTGTTGGACATGGAGGGTGAAAGTGAAATTCCTCTGCTGTTAGGAAGGTCTTTCCTAGCAACTGCTAGGGCCTTAATAGATGTGGAGCAGGGAAAGCTTGAGTTAAGACTGAATGATGAATCTGTTGTATTCAATGTATTTGATGCCATGAAACATCCAGCTGATGAACATGATTGTTTTAGGCTAGATGTGTTGGCTAATGTTATTAGTGCAGGAATTACAGCAGATTTTAAGGCAGCTGAAACTGAGGATATGGTAGAAATTGCTGCAGCAACAGATTATGCAGAAAAATATGCAGCAGAAGAAGAAACATCAGCATTATACATGCAGATTATGCAGGAAATTATGCAACAAAGAAGATAGCAAGTGCAGTAGCAATATCTGCTGCAGAATCCAGCCCTGCAGCTGCAGAAAACATAGCAGAACCTGTGCTAGAGGAGCTGGAGAAAAAGGAAGATGATATTCCAACTGGAGCACCTAAAGTAGAATTGAAGGAACTGCCTGAACACTTGAAATATGTGTTCTTAGGTGAGAATGAAACATATCCAGTCATAATCAACAGAGGGCTGAAATGGCATGAAGAGGTAAAATTGCTTAAGGTACTTAAGGAACATAAGTCAGCCATAGGCTGGTCTATTTCAGACCTTAAAGGTATAAATCCCTCTTTTTGTACTCATAAAATATTAATGGAAACTGATGTTAAACCTGTAAGGCATCCACAAAGAAGGCTCAATCCCTCAATGAAAGAAGTGGTAAGAAAAGAAGTTGTTAAGCTTTTGGATGCAGGTATGATATATCCAATTTCAGACACACCTTGGGTAAGTCCAGTACAAACTATTCCAAAGAAGGGAGGCATGACGGTAATTCAAAATGACAACAATGACTTGATTCCCTCAAGAACTATCACAGGCTGGAGAATGTGTGTTGATTATCGAAGGCTTAACGATGCAACCCGAAAAGACCATTTTCCACTCCCTTTCATGGACCAAATGCTTGAACGCTTGGCTGGTCATGACTATTACTGTTTCCTTGACAGATACTCTGGGTATAACCAAATCCCAGTAGCACCAGAGGATCAAGAAAAGACAGCCTTTACATGTCCATTTGGAGTGTTTGCTAATAGGAGAATGCCATTTAGGTTGTGTAATGCACCGGCAACCTTCCAGAGATGCATGCTTTCAATTTTCTCTGACATGGTAGAAAGAGGGCTTGAGGTATTTATGGATGATTTTTCTGTTTTTGGCCCTTGCTTTAATTCATGTTTAACTAATTTAGCTAAAGTCTTAAAAAGATGTCAAGAGACAAACTTGGTTTTAAACTGGGAAAAATGTCATTTCATGGTAAGGGAAGGCATAGTGCTAGGCCACAAAATATCTGAAATAGGCATAGAGGTTGATAGAGCTAAATTGTTATTGATTGAGAAATTGCCTCCTCCTATTAATGTGAGTGGTGTTCGCAGCTTCTTAGGCCATGCAGGTTTTTACCGAAGATTCATCAAGGATTTTTCTAAGATCTCAAAGCCATTAAGCCAATTGCTGGAGAAAGACACTGAGTTCACATTTGACGATGCTTGTCTTAGTGCATTCAACACCTTGAAGCACAAACTCACCACTGCACCTATTTTAATTGCTCCGAATTGGAGTTTGCCTTTTGAATTGATGTGTGATGCTAGTGATTATGCAGTAGGTGCAGTTTTAGGACAGAGGAAAGAAAAGCGCTTGCATGTTATTTATTATGCTAGTAAAATCCTAAATGAGGCACAAGTAAATTATGCCACAACTGAGAAAGAGATGTTGGCTGTTGTTTATGCCCTTGATAAGTTCAGATCATACTTAGTAGGGTCAAAAGTAATTGTTTATACTGACCATGCAGCTCTTAAATTTCTACTGCACAAGCAAGATGCAAAACCACGCTTGCTGCGTTGGATGTTATTATTGCGGGAATTTGACTTGGAAATAAGAGACAAGGCTGGAGTGGAAAACAAAGTTGCAGACCACTTGTCTAGGATTCAGGAGAAAGACTTGCAAGATGGACCATAGATCGAAATCAATGAAACTTTCCCTGATGAGCAAGTTCTTGCTGTGAAACTCAGTCCATGGTTTGCAAACATGGCCAACTACAAAGCTGCTGGAATCATTCCTGAAGAATTCAATTGGCAGCAGAGGAAGAAATTTCTGCATGATGCAAGAAGGTATTTCTGGGATAACCCTTACCTATATTTTCAATGCACTGACAATGTTATCCGCAGATGTGTAGCTGAAAGTGACGTGCCGGATATTCTGTGGCATTGTCATTCCTCCAACTATGGAGGCCATTTTGGAGCAAATAGGACTGCACACAAAGTGCTGCAATGTGGCTATTACTGGCCAACATTATTCAAGGATTCTAAAAACTTTGTGATGCAGTGTGATAGCTGTCAATGGATAGGAAATGTTTCACGCAGAGATGAGATGCCACTCAACAACATCCAAGAAGTTGAGCTGTTCGATGTATGGGGCATTGATTTCATGGGACCTTTCCCTAAGTCATTCTCCAATCAATACATCTTGGTTGCTATAGATTATGTTTCCAAGTGGGTTGAGGCAGCAGCTTTACCTACCAATGATGCCAAGGTGGTAGTCTCATTCTTAAGGAAGAATATTTTCACCAGATTTGGAGTGCCAAGAGCCATCATAAGTGATGGAGGAACTCACTTTTGTAACAAGCAATTTGACAGCTTGTTAGCAAAGTATGGAGTCAAGCACAAAGTGGCAACCCCATATCATCCTCAAACAAGTGGCCAAGTAGAGATTTCCAACAGAGAATTGAAGCGAATACTTGAGAAAACTGTGGGAACATCAAGAAAGGACTGGTCTAAAAAGCTGGATGATGCTTTATGGGCATACAGGACTGCATTTAAAACTCCTATAGGTATGTCTCCCTTTCAGCTTGTCTATGGTAAGGCTTGCCATCTTCCTATTGAACTTGAACATAAAGCCATCTGGGTAACCAAGTTTTTGAATTTTGAACTAACAAAAGCTAATGAAAAGTGATTGCCTCAGTTGAATGAATTAGATGAGTTCAGGTTAGCTGCATATGAGAATGCCCGAATCTACAAAGAAAAGACAAAGAAGTGGCATGACAACCAAATCCGTCCAAAAGAGTTTGTCCCTGGCCAACAAGTGTTGTTATATAACTCTCGCCTGCGACTCTTCCCAGGTAAATTGAAATCACGTTGGTCTGGACCATTCCTTGTACGAGAGGTTTTTCCCTATGGCACAGTGGCAATCTCATCTTTGGATAGTGACAGAGCTTTTAAGGTAAACGGTTATCGTTTAAAGCATTATTTTGGAGGCGAAGTGGACAGAAATTCAAGTTCTGTTCCACTCAATGCCACTGAAGATTGAAAGGTAGTAAGCGTCTAGCTTAAGACGTTAAACGAGCAAACTTTTGATGTACATAGATATTTCTAAGTTCTGTTTTAAATTTGACACTTTTAGGACTGATATTCTGCATAATAAGTAATTAGGTCTATACATTAGTAGTTAAGAGTTCCAATTCCTTTGCTTAGACTCATAAGTCATCATTCATGCATATTTAGATAGTTTAATTCCTTTCTAGATTCTAATAGCCTTAGCATTAGGTTAGTTTTATTCAATTATCGTCCTTTTATTATTCGAATCTGCCTGTCAAGAACCACGCTAATCGTGTGGGAGTGGCGCGACACGCGCCAAGAATTCGAATTAAAAGCCTGGAACTTAAGATTCCACGCTAATCGCGTGGCACTCGATGCCGTCAGCACCAGGTTTTCGAGCCAAAAAGGTTCTTCAGTGCCAATCCACGCGGATCGCGTGAGAGGCCGCGCTATCATGCGAAGAAGTCGAACCAAAAACCTTTCAGTAACTGATGGCGCGATCCGCGCAGCTATTCGCGCGAGGTCGCGAGAACAGTTTTTAATTTGAATCATTCCTCTTCGCGCCTCACTCTATTCCTCTTCCAAAACTGCTCCTTCAATTTTGCCCTAGACCCAGCACTTACCATAACCAACCTCACTCACCAGTATCCCTCTTTAAAAGCCCAAACATTCTCCCTCATCCTCATTCTATCTTCCTCTCGTATTCTCTCACTCGCATTTCCTCTCAATATCATTTCATTCTGCAACTAAGGAAATCAATTCCACCATGGCAGGAGATAAGGTATGTTCTGAACATTAAATGCTATGTAGGTACAATGTTAGAGTCACAAACAGTGGAAACCCAAATGCTCACTACTTGAGGCATTCACACTCTTTTTTTATGTTGTTCTTTGAAAACCTTAGGGTAGAAAATAACTGCTGTGTCAATTGTTCATTCTTTGATCTATTAATTATTGCTAATGACTCTTCAAATTGGGAATGTGACATGATCAAAATAGGCACAGTGTATGGATTTGGTTATATGCCCATTAGGTGTTTGCTAAAATGCTTGAATGAAAAATTGGACTAAACTGTGTTGAAATAAATTAAGCCTTTTAACAATTTGAATGTTGTGATATGAATAAAGCCCAGATACATTTGTTTCATTCCAGTTATGTAATTAGGACTTTGTTTTCCATAAATTATGCTTAAGGTTCTTATGTTACCAAGATATTTGCTATCTTACTTGAATATTTGAATTGTTAAAAAAACTTAAAACCCTTGAGAGATGAATTGATGATGTTGCATAAGTGAGCTGTTTTGTGTTGTGGTGGAGGTGATGAGGGAAATTGGATCAATTGTGAAGGGAGGCATAGATTTAAATTGAAAGCCATTACATATAGTCACCTTGATGAAACTTGCTTGAATTTGGTATACTAAAATATAATATTTGACTGATAATAAGCTCATTGAATGCATCCAAGCTAAATCTGGGAATTGTCAGGGCTAGTCTCAGGTTATGAATGTCAATTGTTTTAACACCTATGCTTGGCTGAATTTGCAAATACTCAAAATGCTTAGGGTAAAAATACTTGATTCGTGTTATCTTGCCAGGAATGTGAGCATAATCCTATAAATGAGTTGATTATGGTAAATCCAATATGTATATATATATATATATATATCTATTTTTGCCTGAGCTTGTGAATTAAGATCATCCATTGGATCAAATTTGGGAATCCAGATGACATCATTCATCTCTTTATTGCATGTGTATATTGTATATGGATTCTAACTGATAATTTTGGAGTGGTGTTGAATACAATGATTGAATTGATCTGATTTAGTGTATGTAAACCACCTAAATCTGGGAATGGAAGACCCATGCATTGATTTAAAATAAACTGAATTGAATAAAGTGATCCCTTTGTTGTGACATGAGAACTACTTGAACCCATATAGTGTTGCTCCGTATTCTAAATTTGGGAATCCCAATTGAATATCCCTGCTGAAATATACTTGTTCATAGTACCTTTTGCATATAATTGCAACTGCAGGTACCCAAATTGATCAGCCAACACTTCTTGCTTAATTTTCCCTCTGTTTAGTGTTGAGTGCGATCTAAATGATGAAATAAATCTGGGAATTAAGGACCCTTGTAAACAAACTGAATTGAACCCATCTGAGTGTGTCTGTTGTTAACAAATATTGACTGGAAACTTAAACTGCTTCACCATGCTATTGATGCTAAATTTACATTATACCTTGAATTTTAGGGATATCATTCACTGATGCATAGTGCCCTGAGTTACCCATTAATTTTTGATGATCTGATCCAATGAAAGACACAAATCTGGGAATCCAGCTTATTTAATTATGCATATATATCTAGATTTGGTTCTGAATTTCAGGGTAAGCAAGTCGCCAAGAGCAAGAAGAAGGCCACAGGAGCAGGAGGCACAAAGAGGGCCCGAGTAGCAGATTTTGATGAGGCCCGTTTCAGGACGGCTGAGTGCCAAGAACGCTTTGATTCCTGGTACCTACAAAAGAAGATCATCTCTGAGAAGAAAATTTTGTGGGAAACGCTACCAGAAGACAACCCAGTGAGGGCAGTGATTCTCAGACGCCAGTGGCAGAGGCTTGTCACTTTTCTAGAGCCTAGCTCCAGCATGATATTGAAGGAGTTTTTGGCGATTGTTGATCCAGACACCGTATGGAGGACCAGGATGTCTTGGGTGAGGGGTGTCCAGGTTTCTTTTGATGACAAAGCTATAGAGCGTCTATTGGACACCCAGTATGACCCATTTGAGGGTTGTGAATTCCATGATTTATTCTTCTGCATACAGCCAGACGCATTGACCAAAATGTATAGGGATGAAGTTCCTCAGCTGGCCACCACTATCAGAAGGGCTATCACAGGTTTATACACTGCTTGGAAGCCTAAATCCGGGCTGGACTATATCCCAGAGAAGATGCATAAGCATGATTGGATTGGGGATGCAGCTTTCTGGCATCAGTTCGTGAATCACACAGTCATACCCTCCACTAATATAACTGATGTGAATGTAGAGAGAGCGATCCTGCTTTACACACTCAGAGGTGACGGTAACCTTCTCATCTCTAACCTTCTTTCTAACAGGATTCTTCACATGATACAGGACGCTAGCAGTAAGTCCTGGCTGGCACACCCCTCCCTTATTCTACAGTTATGCAGCCAGGCGGGGGTAGAAATTGCGGATGACGAACACATGGATGTCCCGATCTCCTCACTTATGAGTCACAAGACTTATTTGGACGCCATGGAGACAGCAGCTAATGAGCAAATTCTCAGAGCTTCGAAGCTCAAACCTAAGGAGTTAGTAGCCCGCAGCCCCCGAGACTTACTTGCACCAGAGGATCCCCAGCCAGCCCAGCCACCAGCAGATGCACCACCACCAGTACCACCACTACTGGACATGAGCCGCTTTACACAGATTCTCCCAGCTATCTGGCCTTCCAGGAATTCGTCAGGACCCAGCTGGATCAGTAGACCAGCATGGTTGGGGCGATTTGCAGACACTTGGGCATCCCTCCAGCAGAATACCAGATTTCACCAGCATCACCAGCAGATCCCCCTATTCCCTCATATGCAGTTGCTGCAGCAGATTCAGAGCCTTCTATTCCTGAGCCAGTACAGACATCAGATGCTGCAGCTACAAAGCTACCCACTCAGGAGCCTACACCTACAGATGCTGCAGTTGTTGTAGAGAGAGGAGAGGGAGAGGAGTGATCAGGACATTTCTTTAGTTTCTGTTTTATATTATTTTATGTTTTCAGGTTTTTATGTTTATTTTGGATTCTGCACTTTACATTACTGCATATTTATATATATAGTCCAGTTTACTTGATTTATCTTTCGCAAATAAAAACTGTTTAGATCAATGTTGAGTTGAATGCGATTTTCCAAATAATGCTTCAATTTTCCAAAGCACCGTGACCTTATTTGTGGTTGCTGGGGACAACAACATATAAATCTGGGAATGGTTACACATTATTTCGCAAATCACAATCAAAGAACAGATGACGTCTAACAGAATTTTGTCAAAATTTTTCAAAAATAAGCAGCACATCAAATTTTTCAGAATTAAAAGTGAATGGACATAGTAATGGATGGATTTCTTTGATAAAAGCTTGATGAAATGAGACATAGCATGGACTGGATGATGCATGAATGGAATTTGATTGTTGATATGTGAAATGCATGTTAAGGTTGAAATGATGCTTGAAATGCAGTCAGCTGAGATTGACTTGAGTATGAACACCTGTAAGGATTTGAGCCAAACAGCGGTAATGTCTTCTTTCCGAGAGACTCCAATTTCATTGTACTCTAGAACTTGAACTGTTTCTCTGGATGCAGGTGTGACTTGATATGATTAAGGCAAATTTTTTCTTCTGAAACTAGGGCCAAATTGACTCACCAATCAATTATTTTCCAATTGCACCTCATTTGAGCTTAAGCCTTTCATTTCAATTACCCAAATCAGAGCCACATCCAATTGACCAACCCCCTGAGGCTAGAAAAGGTTTGTTATAGGTCCATGACAGCAGAAAAACAGGGAAACATCCATCAAAAGAAACACAAGTGAATTCAATTGGTTGTGAAGAACAAGAAGCAACAAGCATGGTCCAAATTGGAAGACAAGAAGTTCGTCAACTGGAAAATTTGAGAAGCTGCAGTAATCTTTAATTTTGTTAATGTTTTAATTGTTTTAAAAAAAATCCAAAAATTCAAAAATAAGTTATTGTTCTGTTTTACTTTAGAATAAATGGTTGAATAAAGTACCAGGTTTGGAAAAAGAAGACAAGGAGCATGTTGTGGACTTAAGGGATTGGATCTAGCCTCTCATTAAGCTACTTATCCAAAGAATTTCCTACCCTTAGCCCAGCCACGTTACAAGCCGGAAAGACCTTTTGATCAAGTCATGCTTACAACTGTTGAGAATATTTTCAAGCTTATGGTAGTACTGTGACTTTGTTGAGTAAGAGAATCATCATAACCTTATACACTTGAGTGAATGAGTGGATTAAACACAACTTTTGTGAGGAATACTCAAGTAAACTCTCATGAATTGACAGCATTGAAAGTACCATGGAAAGCTTT
>PYAF01004429.1:107806-130534 GCA_007407185.1 Glycine tomentella
CATGCTTACAACTGTTGAGAATATTTTCAAGCTTATGGTAGTACTGTGACTTTGTTGAGTAAGAGAATCATCATAACCTTATACACTTGAGTGAATGAGTGGATTAAACACAACTTTTGTGAGGAATACTCAAGTAAACTCTCATGAATTGACAGCATTGAAAGTACCATGGAAAGCTTTGATGTGAATTTGATCATACGTAGCATGATGATTCTAGGATTGTAACATGTGGTTTGTGTTTGATTATTGATTCTGCTTAGTCTTAAATTCTTTCTGTTGCTGGGGACAGCAACTTTCAAATCTGGGAATTGTTTGATGTGTTGCAAACACATCTTAGTTTTAGGCTAATTTAGGATATAATTTAGTTAAATAATTAGGAAAATAGATTAGAAATAAGTTAGTTTATCATTTTATTTGTTTTCAATTCAATTCATTACTATTTGAACAGTTTCAGGCTTAAAAGAGGAGAATCAAGGCCAAAGAAAGAAGAAAACAAGATGCAAGGTCTCGCGCGGATCGCGCCAAGTACCAAACAGCCAGCATCAGACTCGAACAAGCCACGCTAGTCACGCCATTACAATGCGATCAGCGTCAGTCATTCGAAGCCACCGCGCGGATCGCGCCAGAGCCGCGCCATCAGCGCCAGGAACTCCAATCTCAGACCATTTAGCTCGAAGACCCCACTCAATTAGCGTGGAGGTCCACGAGATCAGCGCCGTTGATTCGAAAGGTTCGCGCGGTTAGCGCGGGATCGCGCGCGGGTCTCGCTGTGAAGATTTTGTTGCTGGTTTTAGATTTATATGTTTCGAATTTGAGCACAGTTTAGGCTTTGTTACTCTAATTAAATCTATCTATAAAAGAAAAGCCTCTGGACTGAAGAAAATAGACTTCCATACACATCCATTATTCATCTAAAAACCATATTCCATCCTTCTAAACCTCTGAAAATCAAGAATCAAGGCTAGGGTTTCAGCACAATCATGTATTATTCTACAGCTTTGATGTTCTTGAGGCCTATGGCAGGCTAAATCTTGTATTGTGGGAAGGCCATGAACTAATGTGAACTCCTCTGTAACTTTGACTGGTATTGAATATTAATGTTTTGATTGTTTTATTCTATTCTATTCTTATTTTCTATTCTTATTTGGAACTGATCACTTCAATTAAGTATTGAGGGTTAGGATTCACAATGGGGACGTTGGGGTTCTAATTTCTAACCTGTTTAGAATAACAGTTGTTCATCACCTAGGGATAGGGATGCGTAGCTGCAGAAATTATGATATGATCTTTTAAATGCTTAAACTGATAGACTTCACTAAGGAATTAGGTTTTCGATTCAGGTTAAAGGGTTAATTCACTAAGGGATTAGGGACTAACTAATCTAGAAAAGACTTATTTTCTGAACAATCATAACAAGAAACCCTTATGATCTATTCTCTAAATGCTTAGTTTGATAGGATTGCTAAGGAATTAGGATTCTCGATTGAATTAAAGGGATAAGTCGCTAATTATTTAGGATTTACGATATTAGAAGAGATTTATCATTTGTGTAAATTAAACTAATAAACCAGTCAAGTGAAGGAGGTAGGAATCAAAGGGGATTGCGCCTGACCACAATTGTCTCTCCACAACTCCATTTAGTTTACTGCATCTTTAAATTCTATTTTTTTTACATTCAAACAACTAATTCAATCCACAATAAACTTCTTTCAACATTTTCTGTTTTACTTCCAATCACATTGATTTCTCATTACTGTGAATTTCACTTCAATCCCTGTGGAGAACGATACTCACTTACCTATTTTATTACTTGAAAACGATCGGTGCACTTGCCGTATTGTGCGATTTTCGCAACAGTGATGCAGCTGTCAAAAACAACAACTGAACACATCCATGCTACCAATGCCTTCATTAATGAAACCAGAGCTCACCGAACCAATCAAGATGCTTCTATTAGAAATCTTGAAAATCAGATTGGTCAGCAGGCGAAACAATTAACTGAGAGACCGCCAGGACAGTTCCCCAGTGACAATGATAAACCCAAGGGAACATGCAAAGGCAATTACCACCAGAAGTGGGAAGGTAATCACACCACAAGAAAAGCCTAAGGTAAGTAGAAAAGAAGCTGAGAAAGAAAACACAGCAGCCACCACAGAACCAGAAGTTGCAGAAACCTCCAAAGAAAAAAATTCTGCACCTCCAAAGAAACAATGGGATTTCTCTCGCTTTGAGAAACCCCCATATCCAGTGCAGTCCAAGCAACAAATTCAGAAGCAGTAGTTTGCCAGGTTCTTAGACATGTTTAAGAAATTACACATTAATATTCCATTTGCTGAGGCATTAGCTAACATGCCTAACTATGCAAAATTCATGCAAGAACTGTTGTCTAGGAAACACAAACTGCAGGACTGTGAGACCATAGCACTTACCGAAGAGTGCAGTGCTATCATTCAGAGAAAGCTTGCCCCAAAATTGAAAGACCCAGGAAGCTTCAATATCCCTATTGCAATAGGAAATATCAATGTAGGAAGAGCATTATGTGACCTAGGGGCCAGCATAAATCTAATGCCATTGTCAATGTGTAAGACCCTGGGTATTTCTGAATTGAAATCCACTAGAGTTTCCTTACAACTTGCAGACCGCTCATTGAGGAAACCATCAAGGGTAATTGAAGATGTTCTAGTCAAAGTAGACAAATTTATTTTCCCTGCAGACTTCATAGTCTCAGACATGGAGGGTGAAAGTGAAATCCCTCTGTTGTTAGGTAGATCATTTTTAGCAACTGCTAGAGCCTTAATTGATGTAGAACAGGGAAAGTTAGAGCTTAGGATGGATAATGAGTCAATAACCTTTAATGTATTTGATGCCATGAAACATCCAGCTGATGAACATGATTGCTTTAGGCTAGATGTTTTGGATAATGTGGTTTGTGTAGGTATAAGATGCAGAAATTGCAGCAGAATTGAACATTCCAGACCAGGAAACCATACCAGAAAACAGCGAAGCAATGCTGGAAGTGCTGGAGAAAAAAGAAGATGACATTCCAGTTGGAGCACCAAAGGTTGAACTGAAGGAATTACCAGAACATCTGAAGTATGTGTTTCTAGGTGAGAAAGAAACATATCCAGTCATCATCAACAAAGGATTGGAATGGCATGAAGAAGAAAAGCTGCTGAAAGTACTCAAGGAGCACAAGACAGCCATTGGCTGGTCTATCTCTGATCTGAAAGGTATAAATTCCTCCTTCTGTATTCATAAAATTCTTATGGAAAGTGATGTTAAACCAGTAAGACAACCGCAAAGGCGACTCAATCCTACAATGAAAGAAGTGGTAAGGAAAGAAGTTGTCAAGTTGTTGGATGCTGGTATGATTTATCCTATTTCAGACACAGCTTGGGTAAGTCCAGTGCAAACTATCCCAAAGAAAGGGGGAATGACAGTCATTCAAAATGACAATAATGACTTGATCCCCACAAGAACCATTACTGGATGGAGAATGTGTGTGGACTACAGGAGACTGAATGATGCAACCAGAAAAGACCATTTTCCACTTCCCTTCATGGACCAAATGCTTGAAAGACTAGCTGGTCATGACTACTACTACTTCCTAGATGGATACTCTGGGTACAATCAAATCCCAGTAGCACCAGAGGACCAAGAAAAGACAACATTTACATGTCCATTTGGGGTGTTTGCATACCGAAGAATGCCATTTGGACTTTGTAATGCACCTGCAACATTCCAGAGGTGCATGCTGTCCATTTTCTCTGATATGTTAGAAAATGGCCTTGAGGTATTTATGGATGACTTTTCTGTTTTTGGCTCTTGTTTTACTTCATGTTTGGCTAATCTAGCTAAAGTTTTAAAAAGATGTCAAGAGACAAATTTAGTTTTGAATTGGGAAAAATGCCACTTCATGGTCAGGGAAGGCATTGGTTTAGGCCATAAAATTTCTGAAATGGGAATAGAGGTAGATAGAGCTAAATTGTTACTCATTGAAAAATTACCTCCTCCTATTAATGTGAATGGTGTGCGTAGCTTTTTAGGACATGCAGGTTTTTACAGGAGGTTTATCAAGGATTTCTCTAAGATCTCAAAGCCCCTCAGCCAACTGCTAGAGAAAGAGACTGAATTCTGCTTTAATAAAGCTTGTCTTGAGGCATTCAACACACTAAAACGCAAACTCACCACTGCACCTATTTTGATAGCTCCTGATTGGGGCTTGCCCTTTGAACTTATGTGTGATGCCAGTGCTTATGCAGTTGGTGCAGTGTTAGGACAAAGAAAGGAAAAGTGTTTACATGTTATATACTATGCTAGCAAAATCCTAAATGAGGCAAAAGTTAATTATGCCACCACAGAAAAAGAAATGCTAGTTCTAGTGTATGCTCTAGACAAATTCAGGTCTTATTTAGTAGGTTCTAAGGTTATTGTTTACATTGACCTTGCAGCTCTTAAATTCTTGGTGAACAAACAGGATGCAAAGCCACGCTTGCTGCGTTGGATGTTATTGTTGCAGGAATTTGATCTGGAAATCAGAGACAAGGCTGGAGTAGAAAATAAGGTGGCTGATCACTTGTCTAGGATTCAGGAAAAAGATTTGCAAGATGGACAAGAAATAGAAATCAATGAATCTTTTCCTGATGAGCAAGTGCTTGCAGTGCAAGTCAGTCCATGGTTATTAGAACTGCACAAAAAGTTCTGCAGTGTGGCTATTATTGGCCAACACTTTTCAGAGATGCCAAAGACTTTGTTGTGCAATGTGACAGCTGTCAAAGAACAGGTAATATTTCTCGCAGGGATGAGATGCCATTGAATAACATCCAAGAGGTTGAACTGTTCAATGTGTGGGGGATTGATTTCATGGGCCCCTTTCCTAAATCATTCTCGAACCAGTATATCTTGGTTGCTGTGGATTATGTGTCTAAATGGGTTGAAGCAGCGGCTTTACCCACCAATGATGCCAAAGTGGTTGTTTCATTCTTGAGGAAGAACATTTTCACCCGCTTTAGGGTGCCAAGAGCTATAATTAGTGATGGGGGGGACTCACTTCTGCAATAAGCAATTTGACAGCTTGCTAGCCAAGTATGGAGTCAAGCACAAGGTAGCTACCCCATATCACCCTCAGACAAGCGGCCAGGTAGAGATCTCTAACCGAGAACTGAAAAGAATTATGGAGAAAACTGTGGGAACCTCTAGAAAAGACTGGGCTAAGAAGACGCATTGTGGGCTTACCGGACTACATTCAAAACTCCTATAGGTATGTCTCCTTTTCAGCTTGTTTACGGTAAGTCTTTCCATCTCCCTATTGAACTGGAACACAAAGCTATGTGGGCAACAAAATTTTTAAACTTTGAACTGTCAAAAGCTAACGAAAAAAGATTACTTCAGTTGAATGAATTAGATGAGTTCAGGTTAGCTGCATATGAAAATGCCAGGATATATAAGGAGAAAACAAAGAAGTGGCATGACAATCAAATCTGCCCAAAGGAATTCCTTCCAGGCCAACAGGTTCTGTTGTACAATTCTCGCCTGCGACTCTTTCTAGGTAAGTTAAAGTCACGTTGGTCCGGTCCATTCCTTGTGCAAGAGGTTTACCCTTATGGCACAGTAGAAATTTCCCCTCTGGACAATGACAGATCTTTCAAGGTAAATGGATATAGATTGAAGCACTATTTCGGAGGGGAAGTGGATAGAAATGCGGTTTCTATTCCACTTAATTCCATGGAAGATTAACAGAAGGAAGCGTCTAGCTCAAGACGTAAAATGAGCCAACCCTTAGATCACTTTCCAAGGACTTTCAATCACAAATGTAAATCCATAGCTACTTTAATTCTTTTTCTATTTTTGATAGCATTTAGATTAATTTCAAGTCATTTTAGGATTTATTCATTTTTAGTTAGTGAATAAAAACAAACAAAAAAGTAATTCAAAAAGAAAGAAAAAGGGGCAGCTTAAGGCACAGCGCTAATCGCGCCAAGTGTGGCGCTAACCGCACCAACAGGCGACCCAATCACGCTAATCGCGTGACAAGTGGCACTAATCGCGCCATCAATTGGTGCCTAATGTCAATTATCCACGCTAACAACGTGACATCTCACGTTAATCGCGTGAGAAGTTCGAACCAGAAGCCCTTTATCTACATCATTTCACGCCAATCGCGTGGAATATGGCGCGACTTGCACCAGTTGTTCGAACCTAGCTTCCATTTTTAAGGGTCCACGCTACTCGCGTGGATTATGGCGCTAACCGCGCCAAGTTTTAGAAGCTGAATGACCTTTCATTACAATATCACGTGGATAGCGCCAACCGTGACGCTATCAGCGTCACAAGGTCGAATCCATTGGCCGAAAATTTTGCTATCCACACTACTAGCGTGAAGTCCTGCGCGAATCGCGCGACGAAGACAAGAAGAAAGCCCTTTCAGTGAATAGCCACGCGTTGATCGCGCGAGGTCGCGATAAATGTTTTTTATATTCAAATCCATCAAATCGCGGGTTCGGCGCTTTCATCTCCAAAATCACTCCCTACAAGCTCGCCCTGACGACAGCCATTCTCATCAATCACCATCATCAACCTAAGAGCCCTACCCTACACCATTATATACTCTCCCTCTCTCAGACCCTCTCCAGAACTCGCATTCCCTCACAGTCTCAGTTCTTCTGAAAAGCTCGAAACAAAGGGAACCAAGCTTGCAATTTCTGTAATGGCTGGAGATAAGGTAAGCTTTCTGGAACTAGAATTGCTTTGCATAATGGTGAACAATGGTATTCACAAGCCATGAGATACTTGAATCTTATTACCCGAGGTGCTCTTGCATTGAGTTCTGATGAGCCTCATGGCCAATGATCGAGGTCGTACTCGGCCAAATTAATACAGTTTAAATGTAGTACTAGGAAGTGACTCCTAGGTCGTCTCTCAAGGATCAATTGTCTGCGTTAGGGATCAAAAACGTGTAAAGGGGGGGTTTTTGACAGAATGCAAGGAATTCTAAATTAAAACAGAAATACTAATTAATTGCAGGGATTTAAAACAAGTCAGACCTTAGAACAGATTGCACCTCTAATATCCTTGGTTCACGAAAGATAATCTGTCCTACTTAATCCTTATCAGTCCAGATTAATCTACTAAGCGAAGATTAACCTAAAACTTCATTACACGAATTAAGCAAACGTGAACCTCGTCAGGGCAAGCTCTCAAGATTAAGCAACCTAAGATTGCTGAATCAATCAATATCAGAATCATTAAGCATGACTCTAATTCGAAAAATACAGAACAGAAACCCCAACAAGGAAGAACCAAGCAGAAAACGAATTGCAATTACAGAGAACCTCCATTAAAGGGTTTGCAATCTGTCCTAGGGTCCAACCCTAGGATTTAGCCTTCCATTAATTCGAAATTAACAACAGAAACGAAACTAGAAGGGAAACGAAATTCAAATGCAAAAACGAAATTAAACAGAAACGAAAACGAAAACCTAAAACGAAATAGCAGAAAATGAAAACGAGATTGGAACTTTAAACAGAAACGAAATAGTACTGAAATTGAAACGCATCTATATTCCGAGAACGAAAATCATCAACAGAAACGAAAAACCCTAAACAGAGAGAAAAGCAGAAAATGAAAATGCTAAAATCCTAAACGAAAATAGTCTGTCTGGTGTCTCTCTGCATGGGCACACTATTCGAAATATATAGAGACTGACCTACATGAAAATGGGCTTTTCCTAACAATTTTGCCCCAAAAAAAACGAAAATAAAATAAAACGAAAATTCCAAGCTGATGTGGAATATAATGCTGATGCGACATCCCAATCTTCAAGTCCATGAATTAATTCCAAGCCCATTTAATTATTAATCTGCCCTGAAAATCAAATTGGAATAATTAAACTTAAAATAAACCAAATTAAATAAAATCTGAATTATCGGTCCAATTAAATCCTAAATGAGAAATAGTGTGGAATATAAACGATTAAACACAAATTAGGGATTAAAATGAGTACAGAAAGATGAGAAAATAAAGGTAAATAGTGACTCATCAGCCAATCCTTAGGATAGGAAATGAACTAAACTTGTCCACTGCTGGTGCCTATAGTGATCTTAATCTTTAATGGTGATGGGTACTAAAAATGCTTTTGTGATTGATATATGAACTCTGTTGTTGGCATGGTTTTTACTGTTACTCATGTTTGGCTTAACAACAGACGTTAATTTGGCCTAGGGAATGGAACTCAAAACTTTTTGATTGAAACGGGCCACTCTGATTTTGTTTTAGCAACTTGAATGGTAATTTTTTACTACCCACATTGATTTGATAGTGATTGTAGATATGTTTGTTTTGTGCCTGAACTTGTGAAATATGCTTGAATCACATCATAGGTGAACCAAAATTGAGTTCATTATTGATTGTTGTAAGCTGTGCTCATGATATACTGTTAAATTTGGGAATCTAGAGCACAATTGGAAAGTCCATTCTGCAGGGTCCACCTAATTGTTTGAATATGAATCAGACCCAAATAGACCCTAAGCTGTATATAGCATGTTCATATTTTGACTAAATTCATGGATGGCATGATAAGGCCTAGCCACAAATTGGTTTAATTGAAACAAAACCAAATGGTAAGATGGAATGTGTTGGCAATTGTTAATGTGAATAAGTCATCTGCTGTTTGGTTATTTTGTTTGATGTGGGATTGAAATGAATGGGTTCTTTAATCAGGCTCTTGAATAATAACCAAGAATTTGAACTATGACCAAGATGAATAAGATAACTTAGGGGCATTCACTGAGCTAAATCTGGAATTCAGATTGTGTTATTCACTTCTTGGTCATAATGTACATTATGTCTTGTTTGGCACATGAAATGAACCAAATCTGGGAATCATGGGCACACTGAAATTCTGAGCATATTGATTCTCTCAGATGCTTGTAAACATGCTTGTTGTGTTCAGAACTAAATGTGCTGTTATTTTATTGAACACTATTTAATGATGCACAGTCAATTGAATAACGGATTTTTAGGCAATTCAGATACATTGGTGAGTGTGAAGTTAAATTTACCTGAATTAGTTATTGCTGTTGTTGTTTGATCTGAACCAATGAAAGGAATAAATCTGGGAATTAAGCCACTGCATCATGTATATATATGGATTTTATTCTGAGTTTCAGGGAAAACAGGTTGCTAAAGGGAAGAAGAAGAGCACTGCAGCAGGTGGCAGTAAACGGACTAGAATTTCCGAATATGATGAAGCCCGGTTCCGCTCCGCCGAGTGTCAGGAGAGATCGACACTTGGTACCTGCCCAAGAAGATAATACCAGAAAAGAAGATCCTTTGGGAGGTACTTCCAGAAGGAAACCCAGTGCTTGAGGTTATCCTTAGATGCCAGTGGCAGAGGCTGGTAAGCTTTCCAGAGCCCAGCTCCAGTGCGATCCTCAAGGAGTTCCTAGCCAACGTCGACCCATCCACAGTGGCGAGAAGCAGGATTAGTTGCGTCAGGGGTGTCCAAGTCCCCTTTGATGAGAAGACAATAGAGCGAATTCTTGACACCCGGTATGATCCATTTGACGGGTGTGAGTTCAGCCATCTGTTTCTGAGGATGCAACCAGATGTCCTTACAAAGATGTACCGTGATGAGGTACCCCAACTCGCCACCACCATCAGACAAGCTATCACAGGCCTGTACACTACATGGAAACCCAAGCCAGACCTTGATTACATTCCAGAGAAGCTGAGGAAGCATGATTTGGTAGGAGATGCTGCATTTTGGCATCAGTTTGTGAACCACACAGTCATTCCATCTACCAACATGACTGATGTGAATGTGGAGAGGGTTGTCCTGCTCTACATACTCAGGGGTGAAGGTAACTTGTACATTTCTAACATCCTTTCTAACCGTATTCTTCACATGATCCAGGATGCTAGCAGTAAGTCTTGGCTGGCCTATTCATCTTTGATTTCTCACCTGTGTCGCCATGCGGGTGTTGAAATCTTAGACGACGAGCCTATGAACGTACAAATCGCGTCATTAATGGGCCACAAGACTTATTTAGATGTTGTGAAGAGCGCTGCTGAAGAACAAGTTATCTGAGCTTCAAAGCTCAGTCTAGAGGAACTTGCAGCTCGCAGTCCTCGAGACGCACCCCCGCAGGAAGAGCCCCAGCCACCAAAGCCAGCACCACCTGCTCCTCCTACTGACGGAGCCCCCGGACACGAGCTTTTATATGAAGATTCTTCGAGCTATCTAGCTCTCCAGTATTTTGTCCGTACTCAGCTGACACAGCAGACCCGCATGCTAGAGGCCCTATGCAGGCAGTGTGGAGTCTCACCCAGTGATTACCAGCTACCAGTGACACCACCACCACCAGCTTCCACTCCCCCTGGTCCCTCAGCTGCTGCAGAGCCTGATACAGCCATTCTTGAGCCTCCTCAAGCTACTGAAGCTGAGGCTGAGGCTGTAGATGAGATGAGAGAGGGAAAGGAGTGACAAGACTATTTTTATTTTCTTGATTTTCTTTGTTTTGAATTCTGCACTTTGATACTTTGACATTTTGCACATTTTTCATATTTCTGCATACATAGTATTGTTTATGATTCAATTTGGGCATGATGATCTGTTTAGATTAATGTTTTGTTTCGGTTGCGATTTCCCAAATAATGCTGAGGTGATAAAATATTTCCGTAGCGCTATGACCTTGTTAGTTGTTGCTGGGGACAACAATTTTCTAAATCTTGGAATGGACGCGCATACGCATTATTTAGTAAATCACAGTCAAGAAACAAATCACGTCTAACAGAAAATAATAGAAAATTTCAAAAAAAAAAATAAAGGTTAGAAGCATATCAGATTTTTCAGAATAAAAGATGATGGACACAGTAATGGATAGAATATCTCTGATGGAAAGCTTGTGTGAAACGAAACATAGCATGAACTGCATGATACATGAATGGAATTGTTTTTGTTGGTATGTGATATGTATGTTGAAGTTGAAATGATACTTGATATGAAGTCAGCAGAGCTTGACTTGAGTCTAACACCTGTGAGGTTTGAGCCAAACAGTGATAATTTTTTTCTGAGAGACTCCATTTTCATAGTACTCTAGAACTTGAATTGTTTCTCTAGATGCAGGTATGAATTGACATGATTAAGGCAGTTTCTTCTTCTGAACACCAGGGACAAATTGACTCACCTTTAATTCTTTTCCATTCGCTACCTCTTTGAGCCTGAACCTTTCATTTCAGATGTCCAAATCAGAGCCATATACATTGACTAACCTTCCTGAGGCTAGAGAAAGAAGGATAAAGTCCATTGATAGTGAAAAATAGGGAACTGTCCGTCAAGGCATAGAGGAACACAATTTGATTCCAATTGGTATGGAAAGCCAAGAGAATAAACAAATAAGTCCAGTTGAGAAACAATAAGCCTGAGATTATCAGCTGGAAATCTGAAAAGCTTACGTTGCTTTATTTAAAAAAAAAAGAAAAATTTTGCCAGATTTGAAAGAGATAGAGAAGGAATATGGATTACCACAAGATCGGGACTTAAGAATTTGATCTGGATCTAGCCTCATTTTAGCTACTATCCCAAAATTTTCCTACCCTTAGCCTAGCCAAGTTACAAGCCGGAAAAGACCTTTTGATCAGTTATGCTTGCATCTGTTGAGAATATACTCAAGCCTATGGTAGTGCTACGATTATGTTGAGTGAGAGATTATCATAACCTGATACACTTGAGTGATGAGCGGAACAAACACATTCTGTGAGGAACACTCAAGTTAACTATCTCAAATTGACAGAATTAAAAGTGTCATTGAATGCTTTGATATAGAGATTAATCATACTCAGCATGATGGTTCTAGGATTGTGGAGTGTGGTTCAGTTTGATCATTGATCCTTGCTTTTTCTCTTGAAGTTCTGTCTGTTGCTGAGGATAACAACTTTTAAATCTGGGAATTATTTGATGTGTTGCTAACACATCTTAGTTTTAGGCTAGTTTTAGGTTATAATTCAATTAAATAATTAAGAATATAGATTAGAATAGCTTAAGTTTATTATTATAGTTAATTTTATCTCATTTCATTATCAAAAGCATGATTTCAGGTCACAAGGAGGAGAATAAAAGCCAAAAAGAAGAAAAGCCAAATTAAAGTCTTGCGCGATCCACGCCAAGTGCCGCGAGAGTAACGCCATAATGCAAATGCCAGGCTTTCAACTCGAATACTTCGCGCGACCAGTGCCATTAACTGCGCGGATCTCGCCAGAAGCCCAAAACCAGCCTTCAACTCGAAGACATCACGCGATCAGCGTGAATGGCCATGCGACTAGCGCCAGGAGTTTGGGAAAGAACTTTGGATTCGAATTATCCACGCGATTAGCATGGACACTCGCGCTGTTAGCGCCATAAAAACGGAAGGAAGCCTCCAATTCGAACAAGTCGCGCGATTAGCGTGGAGCCCGCGCAATCAGCGCGACGATGTTTCTGTTTCCCTTATTTGAGATATTTGGTTCGAAAATCAGGAAGAAAAAGGGGCTCTGTTACTTGAATTAAACATCTTGAAGGCAATTATAAAAGAAGGGCCTCTGTACATCATAGGGGACCGATCTTGTTAGCAAAATACAAAGAATCATAAGGAGATTGCTGGAAGAAGAAGATCAAAGCTAGGGTTTGAAGAAGAAATATGTTTTCATTGCATGCTTTGATGTTTGACATGACCATGTCAGGCTAAATTCCAATATTGTGGTTAGGCCAAGAACCAATGTGAACTCCTCTGTAATTTGACTGGTATTGAATGAGATTACTCTGATTGCTTTATTTTACTCTCTTCTTCATTGTTATATTCTTTCTTAGAATTGACCATTTTTATTTAAGTTCTGAGGGTTAGGATTTGCAATAGGGATGTTGGGATTCTAATTTCTGACATGAGTAAGATAACAGTTTTTACATTGCCTAGGGATAGGGATGTATAATTGCAGAACTTTATAATATATTCTTTTAAACGCTTAGCTTGATAGAAATCACTAAGGGATTAGGGTTTTGATTTAGGTTAAATGGCTAATTCACTAAGGGATTAGGGGTTAGCTAAATTAGAAAAGATTTATTCTTTGAGTAATCAGAAGCAATCGACTTTGATAACCAATTAAGTGAAAGAGGCAAGAATCAAAGGGGATTGCGTCCTAATCACAATTGTTTCATCCATTGGTTTACAACTTACTCAATTTGCTTTTTAATTCTTTTAATCTCTGTTATTTACTTGATCACTCAATTTCACAACACAACAATATTTTCTCAAAAACAATTTATTTTCCTTCCAATTGCTTAGACTACGAATTACCATAGAATCAGTGTCAATCCCTATGAATACGATACTCTACTTACCTACTCTATTACTTGAAACGAGCAGTATACTTGCCATTTTCGCAACAGTTCACAATAGCAAAGGGCTCAATTCTAGTTTTTGGTGCTGGTTTGGAAGCCTATGGAGTTCCAAAGAAATTCCAAAATCTCAAGTGTCTCATTCCATGCTGTAGAGGCCACAATACACCCATTTGGACTTTGCGCCCCATACAGCACCCTGGAAGTATGGCCCTTGAGCTCGACCTTCTTTGGCATTGAAGGGTATTTCCAAAGAGTGAGCTAGTTTTGGGTGAGCATGTGTCAACTTCATTCTTGTTCCACGGCAGAGCACACACTAGTGAGCATGTGTCAATGGAGTTCAAGCATGCCCTTTATGAGTGTTCCAAAACTTAATTCAGTGATCACCCCCACCTCCACTATAAGATAGTAGATTTTCCTGGAATGAACATTAAGCTAGTGCCTTCACAGCAGCTCTATTCTCCTCAAACCTATGAAGCCAACCAGTCGGTGAATTTGAGGAAACCATAGCCCTTTCCCTGAGGGAGATCACCTGAGCCCACAAACCTTCTGCTAATGTCCCCTATAAGATTCACCAATATTATGTCTCACTCTAACATCATTGTTAACAATTCTACCATCCATCCCTCCTGTTGCGAGAATATGATTGTTCCAAGACAGTGTACCCACTCACGCTTGATGTCCACCTTTCAATGCTCTTAGATATAGTCACCAAATTAAACTATCAGATTGCATAAAAAGAAATTTTCAATTTTATAAAAACACAAAAGAATGTCATGGTTACAATCTATTCTATGCCATCAACAAATAAAGCTCTACACAGTAAACTATCTTATTTCCCCTTTCCCTTCTCCTTCCCCTTCCACCTTTTTTTTTCAACCTCTTCGTATCTATCATTGGGTTCATCTACCACTGACCCCAATTAACTTAGGTTAAAGGTGTTGTTGATGTTGATATTGTATTACAATAACATTTAAAATCAACAATTTTTAACTGTATGATCATTCATACTTGGATTATAGTGTCACAAAACATTACACTATGAGCCAGCGTTCTATTATAATACAAAGATTTGTTGGAAAGAAAAGTATAATATTTACCATCCTAGAAACATGAAAATCCGAGAGCTTGACATGCGAGTTGTTCAAACCAATGGCTATATGTTGTCCATCGGGGAGCCTAGGCAACACTTGTAACAAGATCATCTTCCGCATCCACAGTGACAAGTTTAGACGTGGAGATATAAGATGCATCCCATACATGCATGGTGTTTCCAAGGGCAATGCTCAAAACATTGTTGTTGCCCCAGTCCAACAGATTTAAATAAAAGTCATCCAATATATCATGAGCATCCAATATCTTCTCGAAACTCTAATAACATTTTCACAAACAGTTAGAGTACAATTACTCAAGTGTCTGACTAATGAACTAGGCTTAGAAGAATTCTCAATTTAACATATATATATACTTGAGGAATGTGGTGTTTGGGCTTCGAGGAATTGGGTTGAGGAGGAGGAGGAGGAGGAGGGGAAAGGATGGTGTTCTATTGTTTTGTGCACAGAAATGTCCAGCAAGAATGTTGATAATTCAATGTTGGATCAAGCTCTCTCTAAAGGTATTTATAGGGAAGAAATACTTTCAGAAGACGATCACTATGCACAAAGCAATACTCAACAAATGGCGTGAGGTGTGTGCACAGTGTAAAAGAAAATAAGAGAGAACGAGAATATGTGTACATTTTCCTCTGAAAATATCCATTATTTATACTACACTTACCTCTTGGTCAGTTGTAGATTTTCCCCAATAATCATGACCGAGATCTCTAATCCTTCAATATCACGATCTTTGCAGTTGTTAAGGTCCACGATCTAACTTTCAGTTAGGGTCAACAGTCCACTACTCGAATCCTCAATGGCCCTTATCACTAAGCCAATTTATAGAATCCATAACAGATGGAAATGAGAATGAGTTCAACCCACCGTGTTGGGGGTTTGTTCTTGAAGGCCAAACTTCGAGTCCAGTTCCTGTTAAAGGCCTCGGTGAGCTGCTTCTGGTAAGCTTCTCCTTCTCGCAATGGTGACATCACCAGAGGGGTTGTCTTTCTCTTTTTGCCCTTCTTCTTCCCTTCAATGAGCATGTAGCGTGCATAATCGAAGTCCATGGCAGGGCAATTCGGAATAAACTTGTCCAACTGTTTCCAAAAACAACAAAATTAGGGTTTTGGATTTTACTTTCTTTTTCAAGAAAATGAAGAGGTTAGGGTTTGGGGTTTACGTTTTCTTGAGAATTCATTTTGCGGTAGGGGAATCGGGACTTGCTCTTCAAGGAAGAACTCACGATCCCGCCGCGTCCATAGCTGGATTGAGAGGGAAGAAGAAGATGAAGAAACCGTACAAAAAGGGAAAACAAGTAAAAACAGAGAGAGCGATAAGAGAGGAAATAAAAAGTAAAAACATAAAGGGGAGAATGAAAATGGTGCTTGATTAATTATTAAGCTTAAGATGGCTTTTTTTTTTATCAAAAAGGGTAATTTTTTTAAATTATCAAATAGGAGTAAATCGTATGTTACTACTTTTGAGTTAGAAATCATAATAGAAAAAACTTTGTTTTTTAGCAATTTTAATGGATGTCTTAAAATTATTTATGATTTGCAAGTTTTAAAGTTTTTTTTTTACATACGACTTTAAAGTCGTATGACCCTTTTAAAAAGACATTGTATTTATTATTTGTTTTAATTTTATTTTCGTTTAAATCTTTTTCAAAAATTATAAAAATTAGTTTAATTTAATTATTTAAAAATTTATTTAAAGTCGTAATTTGTTTAAATTATTTTTATTTTTAAATAATTAAATAAAAATAATTTTTATAATTTTAAAAAAATTAAATGAAAATAAAATTAAAACAAATAGTAAATACAAAATTAAAAGAAAAATTACCACTTGACTTTCATTAAAATTGTTAAAAAAAAGTTTTTTTATTATGGTTTTAAAGTCGCAAATTTAAAAAGAATATTACACTGGAGTCGTAAAAAAATAGAAATTGTAAGAGGGATTATGACTTCTAAATGGTAATTAATTTACTTAAATTTTATCTCCAAATGGTAATTAAATTTTTTTATCTCTTTTTGAAAAAAAAAAAGGCGCTTAGCCCATTCAGATCAAAGAAAGAAAAAGATGAGCGTGTAGCAAAAAATAGTGAATTTGAACAGAAATATTATCATGATACAATTAAACACCTCGCTAGTATGATGGAAATACACTTAAACACCTCACTAGCGTCGTTTTGCAATGGCGGTAGTGGTAATGATACGCAAGCATCTTTCTTTCGCGGATTACTAATATTATCACCCCATCTCTTTTTTTTTGTATAATAAACGAAAATATTATCACCCCTACCTTATCGTATGAGAATATAAGTCATTTAATATTTTTTTAATTTAAAGTTTTAACATAATTTATCATTTAATGCATGTGAAAAATATTAAATATATTTTTAATGTCTAAAAATATTTTAAAAAAATAGTCAATTAACTTCTTTGTTTTAATCTATACATTTTAACTAATAATAGTGTATGTTTAATTTATTTTGAAAGTATTTTAAGAAATAAAAGGAAAAAAATATTCATATTTCTTAGTGTTCTGTATATTTCCAGAACACAAGTGTTCAACACAAAAGTACTGTATGATTGGTGTTTGATCAATTCCAACTCTATTACTTCAAGAGCATCAATAGAGAATGATACCCTGAAGCAGATGATCACAAAAAGAAACCACCAATTGACATGGGGTGTGTGCTCTGTGTAATTGAAAGAAGGAGAGTTAGAATGTATGTTTACCTTTTTAGCTGCAAATATCGAGTATTTATAAGCACATTACCTTGCAGTTACTACACGAACTGCTTACGAGATTTCTGGCCTCAATCCACACGTCTCTAACCGCCATTGTGGACTAAGTCATAACCCACGTTCCAGTAATTAGTTGAACGCATGATCCTTTAAGAATAATTGGGCTTGCAATTAGGCCCAGACTATTATTTCCATAACAGTTGCCCCCCAGCCCGGTTATCAAGCATTCTTGGTGACCGGGGTGCATCATGTTTTCTTACCATTTTGCACTCTCCCGGGTAAACTTCATCTGATCAGGATCATCCGGACATACTGACCCGGATAAGAAATTGCCCGAATAGGATCCTCCGGCTACAGTTGTCCGGACAGGATTCTCTGACTACAATTGGCCGGGTAAGAAATTTCCTAATCAAACTAGTCGAGATAAGCTCACTAAATAGCAGCTTATCTGAAAATGTCTACTCGCTAACATTCTTCCGAGTAGAAACTATTCAAATGTATCTATGAGTAAGCATATTCGGATGTGCCAAGTAAAGAAAACGTTTCCGGGTAACCAAAATACTTCAACTGGCGATTGACTTTCTCTAAGTGCAGCCGGTTATTATTCCTGCCATTACTGTCAATTAATGCATTAAAGGACCTGTCGTTTCATTCTTCTAGTAATCATTGCAATTCTTATGTTTTTACTTCCATGCCCCCAGACTCAGGTGTGCTTTTACCAACATATCCTTGTGTCGTTCCATTTTATTGGTGGCGGTTCATTAAGCCGTTTTATTTCCTTCGGCGGTTACTGCAAGTTACCCTTGCATTTCAAATTTTTTCCTAAAATCCCGCAGTTCTGATTACTTCTCCTCCTTTCTTTCCTTTCATTTGTCACTTATTTTGTACTCCTCTGCTTTCTCCTCATGTTTTCTCTTCTCTTTCTACAATTTCTCAAGTTTTCTTCAAATACCTTCTTTGCTCATTCTCTTCCAGTTCCCGATTTCTCCCTTCAACAGGTATTTTTTCTTTCTTCTTTCAGACTTCTGCTTTCATAATTTCATAGTTTACATTTTTGCATTAGCGGTTAGGGCCGCATTGTCTTCTTTCTCTGTTCTGGGTTTCATTTTCTTCCTCTCCTTCACCCTAGTTGGGTTGCTTTTGTTTTGAATATCATGAAAATGACTCCTGAGGAAGAGGCGGAGTTACGGAAAACCATCTCCCCCAGGGCTGGGTGGTTGCTGTTTGGCCTTCCCCTTCCGGAGGAGGAACGTGAGAAAGGCCTCCTCCATGGCCATACCGGAGGCTCTTCCTCCTCCAGGAAACCAAGAGTTTCCGCCACACCCAACAATCAAAACACTTCTTTACCACCGTATCACCAGGGTGGGTCTAAACCCACCGGTGTTCCTCTACCTCCTTCAGACCCTGTTGGCCCTACGCCAAAACCGATTCTGGCCTTGGATCATTCTAGAACTTCACCCATCTTGGGCCCCCAGGTTTCTGGGCTCAGAAACACTAAAAGCCCAAGGGAGCTTCCGCTCCCTTGTCGCCGCTTTGATCCCCTTACCGGCCTCTCCTCTTCTTCGGATGAGACCTCCTCCTCGTCTTCGGATGAAATAATGGAGGTTAAGTATGATGCCTGTATTGATTGTGTTTCCGAGGCCATGTACTATGCTCAACTTGGCTCTGACGACGTCGCTGATTCGATCTTGGGGTCGTGTCAGCACAACCCCATATTGTTCTCGCCCACCAAAAAACCCCAGCCGAGGTCGCACACCCGAGTTAGCGACGATGAGGTTCCGACCTCGGCCTCTTCTACATTTGATGCATTACCTCCAGGTACGTTTACTAATTTTTGTTTCTCTTCTTCATTTACGCAGGTATAATGGATGTTGCCTTGGAAACTGTAGACGAGTCCCTTTCTGCCGAGTCCCAATCAGACGTAGCTCCGGCTTTGGCATCCAAATTTGCTTAGGTGACTTATGAAGTCTTTCGAACTCTCTTCACCCTTGACCTTCCTAGCATAGTATCCACCCCGGTGAGGAAGCAAGATGGGTTTGTCATCCGGGCTCCCTCTCGGGTGAGCCTATCTGTGCTCAATGGGAAGGGAATGACCCCAATTTTTTCTTCTTTTACCAGGATGTAATTACCCAAATAGGCATTACCTTTCCTTTTTCTTCCTTCAAGGTTGAGGTTTTAACTCACCTCCGAGTAGCCCCTTCTCAACTTCACCCGAACAGTTGGGGTTTTATCCGTACCTTTGAATTGTTTTGTGAAGATTTAGGAATTCCCTGCACTGTCCCTCTTTTCTTTTATTATTACTTCCCTCATACCCCTAGGACGAGTAAGGAGCCCCCTAACCGAAAAGGGTGGATCTCTTTCCGAAGTCAAAGCAAACGGAAGCTATTTGACCCATTCACCGACTCCTTTAGGGATTTCAAGGACAAGTACTTTAAGGTTGTCGCTGAGCCTGGTCGACAACTGTTCTTCTTGTCCGGCCCCGAATCACCCGACGTGGAGTGGGCATTTCCTCTATACTGGTCTGAGGATCATTACAAACAGGCTCGGTCGAATTACCAATTTACCAAGGAGGAGTTATCCGACTCCGATGCTTCCTCGATTTTTGTAATCTCTGAATATGTGGATACTCATGGTCAGCCTAACGTAGCCAATTATATTGGCGACGGCCGTCAAACTGGTTTGCCTTGCCTTAATAATTACATTATCTTCTAAGTTATGTTGATTATACTTGTGCATATTGGCTTTGACGTTGTTGTTTCTTTCTTGTTGTAGTCGACATGGGACCGCAACCAACTCCCCCCACCAAGACAAAATCCGACCCCGCTCCCAACCCCAAACCGGCCGAGGCCAAGGGTAAGGGGCCAGCTTCCGAGAAGCCCCTTGCTCCGACCAAGTCACAGAAGCGTCCTCCGCCTTCCTACAGAACGATCTTAGACGGTGGGAACAAGAGGGCCAAAGTGGTGCCGAATACACCTGCGGGCCCCCGTCCCCCAACTTCATCCACTCCGGTATCCGCGGTTGAGACCGTGGATCTCACTGTGGCGACCTCCCAGGGGCGTACTACTCCCGCTGTTGATTCCAGGCGTTCCGACTCTCGGGCGGCTTCGGATAATATATGGAGAAAGGGGGTAACTGAGGATTTGGTCAGATTGACTAAGCCCCCTTCTTGTCTACTTGAACCCGGCGCCCCCATAGGTGAGGATCTAGCCGAGCTCGTCCGGACGAGGAGTATGCCTTTCGGTGCGCTTGCTTGGTGAGAGCACTTGCTACAGTGCGGGACAGGTATGTATCTTCAACATAAACCCTTAAGCTTTTATTTATATTCTGCTCGGGAGTTAAACGTGTATATAACAGGTATGGCGTCGCGTTGGAAGAAAAGAAGAAAGCTTATGAGGAGCTTCTTTCCACTAAGGCTGGGCACGAGAAGGTGCGGGCCCAACTTGCCGCGAAAATTCGACAGCTAAAAGAAGAGCTGCTTACGTCCCAAGCTACTTCTGCTTCTTTGCGGATTGACTTGGGTCGGGCTCAAGGCTCTCTTGAGGTTGCCGAGCAGCAGGTAGCTCTTCTGACGTCGTCGCTCGATTCTTTAAAAGCTGATCATGAAGAAAAAATCCGAGCTTATGAGGATCAGCTGGCCTCCATGAAGACCACTCTTGCTGCGGCTGCCGAGGAGGGTTTCACCAATGCCATCGAGCAAATACAACACTTGAACCCGGGAGTGGTACTATCTACTTCCGGGATGCATTTTATGGCCTATGTTGACGATGGCCATTTGGTCCCTCCTATCGGAGCTGAGGAGCCCGCGCACATGGAAGAGACTACCTCTGTCGCCTCGACTACCAAAGCTTCCGTCGACGACCAACCAATAGCCGCCGACGACCAGCAGCCTGCCGCCAACAACCAGCAGACCACCGCCAAAAATTGAAGGACCGGGATACTGATTTTATTTGTACTTATTTTGTTAATGTTGATCTTCGAAACCGAAACATATTTAATGTTGGGCCTTGAGCCTAGAACATATATTTCAGATTTTCAATGATAATCGTTTATTCTGTATTCGGGCTTCTTTTACCCGGTTAATAAATATTGTATGCGCGTAGCCTTTGGTTCCAACGACCAAGTATTATATTCGCATTTCTTATTAAGACTTAGATTTTCACTGTGAACAACTTCGCTAAGGGATAGTTTCCACTGCCGATTTGATCAGAACCGGCTAGCGTATCATTCACGGCTCTTAAATCGTATCACGTTTTAAAAGAACTATATGAATCGTGGTTTATCGAGATCCATACCTTATAAAACACCATGATACTGAATATCATTTTATTGAAATTATAGCTGTCATATTACAATGTTTATTGAGAACCATATGTTCTGAGCTGAACTATCATTTTCGGCCCATACTCTCAAGAATAAAACACTTGGAATCTACAACGGTATAACTGATACTAATAAAAGAAAACAATTGTGCCCGAAAACATGACTTCGGAATTCCTATTTGACTAGACGGTGCCTTCTCCAAGAAAGAGGACCATATGTACCTGGGAATATATCCTCCGAGTTCATACCCTCAATAAAAGAGAAACCTGCATCCCTCTGTTTGGCTGTGTGCTCTCAATGAAAGAGAACCATATGAACTTGGATAAGGCAACCTCCGAGTTCATACTCTCGATAAAAGAGAAATCCACACCCTTTCGCCATGCGTTGTCGAGTATTAGCTGTAATATCTTTTAAGTTTATAGGCATTCCACGTCCGCTTGATTGGTCTGCCCTCTAACGTTTCCAACATGTAAGCCCCTTTGTCCAGCTTGTGAGTTATCCGATACGGGCCTTCCCAATTGGCCGCGAATTTTCCATCTCGGGTGTTCTTGTTCCCGACGTCGGCTCGTCACAAGACTAACTCGGCCAACTCGAACTATCGTGGGACCACTTTCCTGTTGTAGGAGTGTGCCATTTGCTGTTTTGCCTGGAGGTCCCGGGCATGAGCAGCTACTCGGATTTCGTCGATCAGCGCCGACTCCAATGCCAGGGCTTCGTTATTTGATTCCTCTCCTTCTCGTAGTACCTGTGCCTGCCACCACGATTGTTGTCCGACCTCAACTGGTATCATGGCTTCGCTTCCATAGGTCATCCGGAATGGAGTCTCACATGTTGACGATTGGACAGTGCTTCGAATGCCCCGGAGCGCATAGTACAACTGCTCCACCCAACTAGATCTGGCGTCATTGTAACGCCCGGCCACTTGCAGGATCAACGACTGTCCCTACATACCAACACAAGACTTTTCAGTGTGCTTTGTCCTCACTCACACACTTTCTGAGAAACTTCCCAGGAGGTCACCCATCCAAGAATTAATCCAAGTCAAGCACGCTTAACTATGGAGTTCTTAAGTTATGGGCTACCGAAAAGTAGATGCACCTTGTTGGTATAGGTAGTACCTATTAAATCCTTTTAAGTTATCCTCAACTGTACAGTCCCATACCTGCACAGCCTCTGGATCCCTCTCGTTCGGGTG
>PYAF01004429.1:130634-169245 GCA_007407185.1 Glycine tomentella
ATACATTCTTTTTCGCAGAGCTTCTAGAATTGTTTTATTCGCGGCCTCCGCTTGCCCATTGGATTGGGGATGCTCAACCGACGCAAATCTGTGCCGGATATGGAAGCCGACCATCATTTCTTGGAACCCTTTGTCCGTGAACTACGTGCCATTGTCAGTAATGACCTCCCTGGGGATTCCAAACCTTGAAATGATATTCCTTTCAAAAAAAATCGTTGTATCCGAGCAGATGTGATCGTGGCCAGTGGTGCCACCTCTATCCACTTGGTAAAGTAATCTACAGCGACTATCAGTTACTTCATTTGTCCCTCTGTTGGCTTGAATGGGCCCAGTAAATCCATGCCCCATTTGAAGAATGGCCATGGTGTCGAAATAGATTGCAGCGCCTCGGGTGGCGACAAAATTCGGGATGCATGCATCTGACAATTTTCGCACTTCTTTACGTGCTCGGCCGCGTCCGCTCCCATGGTCGGCCAGTAATACCCAGCCCGGAGCGCTTTCCTTAACAGTGCTCTAGCGCCCATGTGTTGTCCGTTAATACCTTCGTGTATTTCGGACAAAACATATTCTACCCGGTCCTGTGGTACACAAACCAACAGCGGGCTATGCAAACCCTTGCGATATAACTCATCGTTGACAATTGTGTACATGGCTGTTGTCCTCGTCAGCCTCCGGGCTTCCACAACCTCATCTGGTAACATTCCCTTCTCCAAATAATCCACTATTGGACGCCTCCAGTCTTGGTCGGTTGTGATCATCATTATGCACGACGACTGCAAAACTTGTTGTTGGACCACCGTTCGATTATTACCAGGGTTCTTGGTGCTAGCTAATTTTGACAAGATGTCAGCCCGGATATTTTCCTCCCGAGGAATATGACTAACCTCCACTTCGTCAAATCCGGCTATGATTTCTTTTACTCGGCCCAAATATTTTGACAATAATGGTCCTTTTACTTGATAACGACCATCAATTTGAGCCACCACCAGCTGTGAATCCGTAAACACCTTCACTTTTCCAGCTTCCTGTTCCTTCGCTTGTATTAGCCCAGCAATCAGCGCTTCGTACTCGGCTTGATTATTCGACGTTGGGAAGTTAAGCTGTAATGAGAATTCTGTAGCGACTCCATTCGGGTTCTCAATTATGATTCCGGCTCCACTGTCTTTCCTGTTGGATGAGCTGTCCACATATAACGTCCTCCAACCCCCTGTTCCTGAGGCGTGGGGAGTAAGTTCTCGTACGAAATCTGCTAATGCCTAAGACTTAATTGCATGTCGAGCTTCAAACTTTAAATCGAACTCGGACAATTGGACTGCCCAATTCATCATTCTTCCCGTCAGATCCGGCTTATGAAGCACCTGTCGAATTGGTTGGTCTGTCCGAATTACAATGGTGTGGCTGTGAAAATATGGGCGCAACTTCTTGGCGGCTACGATCAATGCGAACACCAACTTTTCTAGTTTCTGGTAGCGCAACTCGGAATCACGCAGAGCCCGACTGACAAAGTACACGGGTTTTTGTGCCCCCTTGACTTCTCGTGCCAACACAGAACTGATAGCCTCTTCGCCTACCGATAAATACATAACCAATATTTCTCCTTCTTCTGGTCTCGATAACACCGGGGGGGATGCTAAAGATTTTTTCATGTCGTCGAAGGCGGCTTCACACTCTGAGTTTCACTGTATAACGGCTTGCTTCTTCAACATCTTAAAAAATGGGAGAGCCTTTTCCGCCGACTTCGGCATGAAACGCGTCAGTGCGGCTATCCTTCCCGTCAGCTGTTGTATTTCCTTCTTGCTAGTCGGAAAGTGCATCGGCTCGACACTTATCTGGATTAGCTTCTATCCCTCTCTGTGTCAGCATGAACCCCAAGAATTTTCCGGCTCCGACTCCGAAAGTGCACTTCAGGGGGTTTAGCCGAATATTAAATTTTCGTAACCGGCTAAACGTCTCTTCAAGGTCTTTGACATGCTTACTGATTTTCGTAGTTTTGACTATCATGTCATCGATATATACTTCAATGTTACGTCCGAGCTGCGGTTCGAACACCCTGTTCATCATCCTCTGATATGTGGCCCCCGCGTTCTTTAACCCAAACGGCATAACATTATAACAGTAGTTTGCCTTATCGCCGATAAACGCCGTTTTCTCTTGATCTTCCGGGTGCATTGCAATTTGATTGTACCTGGAGAATGCGTCCATAAAGGACAAAATTTCGTACCCAGAAGAGTTATCTACTAACTGGTCTATATTCGACATGGGGTACGCGTCCTTTGGGCATGTCTTATTCAAATTTGTGTAGTCCGTGCAGACTCTCCATTTCCCATTCGGCTTGCGAACCATCACCACATTTGAAAGCCAGGTGGTGTATTGGATCTCCCGTATGAACCCGACCTGTAGTAACTCCTCAATATGAGCTCGCAATGCCTGTGTTCTCTCGGGGCCCAACTTCCTCTTCTTCTGTTCCACCGGCTTCGATCCCGGATATATGGATAATTTATGACAACAAAATGTCGGATCTATCCCGACTATTTCAGATGTCTTCCATGCGAACACGTTACGATTCTTCTTCAAACATTCAACGAGCGTTTCCCTGTGTCCGGGCTCCATTACTCGCCCGATATTGGTAGTTTGACCAACTTGATCGCTTATCTGGACATGCTCCACTTCTTCTACCGGCTCCGGTCTCTATTCATCTGGTTCTTCTCGCATATCCAATTCTACCATGTTTACTTGTTGTCCCCGACTACGACTATCATCTGTAACTTCCCAGATTTCCTGAATTCTACTTGATTCCCGGAATACTGGCTTGGATTTACTTTCGCTTTCTTGAACTGTGTCATAGTAACATTGCTGAGAATCCTTTTGGTCGCCACATACTGTCACCACCTGTCTGTTGCAGCCCACAAACTTGAGCTTCTGATGCTTCGTAGACATCAAAATGTCCCATCTATGAATAGTGGGTCTTCCCAATATCATATTGTATTGGGACGGGAAATCAGCTACCACAAACTTCACCCTTTTCTGACTTGAAGGCTTCTTTCGTACCCAAAGTCAGTCGTAAAGAGATGGATCCTTTAACATTCGTGTTCCCGCCATTGAAACCAATTAACATGGTTTTGCATGGTCTCAAATCTTCGACATCTAGGTTCATCTTCTTGAACGCCCTCCAAAGGATTATATCGGCGGAACTTCCATTATCTACGTACATCTTTCGTACCCGGCAATTGCCAACTGTTCCCGTGATGACCAATCCATCTTCATGCCCAGGAAATACTCCCTCCATATCCTACTTTGTGAAGTATAGGAGTGGAGGTTCCTGGTCACCGGCACGGTTTTTGAACTTTGGCTGTGCTCGGATCGATAACACCTCCTTCAAGGATTTCTTTCTTTGATTGGCGGTGTCGCCTCGCCTCCCATGGCCCCTGAAATCATGTTACACTCAAACTCGGGTTCTAGGAACGTGTCATCCTCTTCTCGCGCTTTCTTTCTTTCATCTCTCTTTTCAGGCCGATCCTCGTCTCCCTTACGCTTATTCTTTCTTCCTTGTGTTTTGATCACATACTGACTTAGTCTGCCTTCTCGGATAAACTTCTCGATTGCATCACGCAAATCCCAACACTGGTCCGTAGTATGTCCAGGTCCGTTATGGAATTCGGAAAACTGTGATTTGTCCAACCCGACTTTGTTGAAAATGGGACGAGGTCGTTCTACCTTTTTCATATCCGTAAGCGCTACCTCATTCCAAATCTGAGAACGGGAGACATTTAGCGGAGTGTATTTGTCGTACTTATTCTCATATCTGCCCGGCCTGAATTTCACTTCGTTATTCCGGGCACGATCCTCTGCGTGGCCCCTATGTTTTGGGGGCGGACTTCTTCTCTTATCGCTTCGTTCCTTCTCACGTCCTGAATTGTTAGCTATCTCCATTTGCTCGAGCTCCAAATATTTCTTTGCCCGGGCACGAAACTCCGTTAACGACTTCACTGGGTCTTTATAAATGGACTTAGCAAATCATGAAGAACCATTCAGCCCGGCAGAGATAAGGTAAACGTGAACCTTCTCCTCCAGCCCGTGCACCTGTAACGCTGCTTCTTTGAACCTGTCCAAGTAGCTTTGCAACGTCTCGCCGGGTAACTGTCTTACTTTCCCCAAAGTGAACTCGGACTTTGGCTGCTTCTTACTAGTCGCAAAGTTTAACAAGAATTTCTGCCCGAAATCTTCAAAGTTCCTAATCGACCGCGGTGGTAATGTGTGGAACCATGTTTGTGCCGGCCCAGTCAACGTAGTAACAAAAATCCTCGATATGATGGGCTCATCAATGCCCCGGACGCACATTTGCAAATCAAACTCGTCGATATGCACGTGTGGATCCTGGGTACCGTCATATTTCGACAGGAATGACCCATCGAAGTCGTCCAAGTATCGAGCGTTCACAATTTCGTCTACGAAAGGACTATTATTTTGTTGTCCTCTACTGTATTTCCGGCGATAAACGGGTCCTTCCTTCCCACGTGGGGCCGGCTCCCCCGCCTTATCATGTTCAATCAATCTTTGATTGGTTCGCGGGACCTTCACGTTATCTACTCGACAAGTGGGATTTGCATCATTCTCTACTCGGGTATGCGTCTGTTCGTCCCTGTTGACTCTATCCCTTGTTGATTCGTGTACTCGAATCTGCTCACGGGGTGGTCCTACAGTTCGTACCTAATCTCCTTCCTGCTCGGTATTCCTCAATTAGTTCAAGTGTACCCTCAAATCGCGTGACTCCTCTTCGCGGTTTGAAACAGGTACCCGTTCCACTATTCTCTGTAGTTTCTGTTCCAACTGTGCTATTCGTTGCATCTCAGCACACCTCCATTCTTCGTTACGTTCCTCCATCTGACGTGTTATGCTCCGAATATCCTCCTGTTTCTGAAGAGTCTGTCTTCTCTCCATACTTTCAATCCGACTCGAAATGGAATTGAGAGCATTGTTGACGAACTACCCTCCCAACTCCTCCTCCTGCACCATCCTTCTCTGCGGAATGTCCCTCCGTTGATCAGTCTGGGCTGGAGAAGAAGCTGCGTCGGAGACAGCTTCTGTGATATGCACTTCTTCTCGCTGCACCATGTTTCGATTCTCCGGTATGAGTATTTCTCGGTTCGGCATCTCGGAACGTGGTACAGATTGGCTGTTTCTCGTATTCACCATTGCTAAAGTGTGGGACTCGAAATTTATCGTTCCCCACAGACGGTGCCAATGTTCTGTATGTTTCCAGAACACAAGTGTCCAGCACAAAAGTACTGTATGATTGCTGTTTGATCAATTCCAACTCTACTACTTCAAGAGCATCAATGGAGAATGATACCCTGAAGCAGATGATCACAGAAAGAAACCACCAATTGACGTGGGGTGTGTGCTCTGTGTAATTGAAAGAATGAGAGTTAGAATGTATGTGTACCTTTTTAGCTGCAAATATCGAGTATTTATAAGCACATTACCTTGCAGTTACTACACGAACTACTTCCGAGATTTCCGGCCTCAATCCACACGTCTCTAACCGCCATTGTGGACTAAGTCATAACCCACGTTCCAGGAATTAGTTGAACGCATGATCCTTTAAGAATAATTGGGCCTGCAATTAGGCCCAGACTATTATTTCCATAACACTTAGTGTTTTTTTTTTTTTTGGGGTAGAGAGCGCATGTATCATATTTCATTGTATTACACATAGAAAAGAAAAACCAATTTAAAAATACATTTTAATAACCTTTTCTCAAAATCTTGATTATGAATAAATTGTTAATGATTTTATAACAAAAAAATGCAAGGACAAAATTCAAATGATTATGAATGAATCTGGAATTGCCCCACTGAGTTGGTTGCCCTGTAAATGGAGAGTTTTTATGTTTGAAAGGCATGGTATTATTTGTGGGATTTCTCCCTGTAAAATGTTACTGTGTAAATCAAGTTGGACCAGAGTTGTTTTAAGATTGGTGTAGGATTGGGGTGTTTGAAGATATGCAATGTGTCTGAATTATATGGTTGTGAAAGTGGATTTCTATTTTTTTGTTGTTACGAGGAATAACGGTGTTTGAAAGAACTTGCTGGTGTTGCACTGTTTGGTTTGACTTTTTATCAAACATGAAATGTGCATAGGTCTTTTTCTAAAAGCCATGTGTTGTGGGTATCTGATGATTGTGCACATTTAATTAAAACAAATGTTGTTATTCAAGCATACAGAAAGGTGTTCTATATCGGATTTATTCTAAATGTATGAAGGTTCAAATTTATGGTCCATTTGATTGGATGGAAAAAAAATAATAAAGAAAGGAAAAGTTTAAAATTTGAATTGGAAAGAAAATAAAAGGAAGAAAAAAAATATTTTTATATCTATAAAATAATTTTTCCACTCATGTTTCTTTCATTTTCTTTCTAATCAAGCATAAGAAAATGTGTTTATTATTCACGTTTTTTTCTCTATTAACTTGGTAATTAATTTATATATAATTTAATAATTTTACTAATTATTAGTTAATAATCTAACATGTGGATGAAAATAGTCAATTTATAAAACTAAGGACCAAATGTTATAATTAAAAATCAGGATATCAAAATTATAAATTTAAAAAATTATGAGGATCAAAATTATAATTTATATACTTTAAATAAAAATACATTCAAAATCGTTCAAAGAATGTCTTTTAATGGTATTAAGATAATAGTATAAATTTATATTTCAATAAGAGAGGAAGTCGGTATAACATTCACTTTTTTCAAGGAAAAAGTGTAATTTATACAGGAATATTTTTTAACTATATTAAATTAAATGAACTAAATTATATATTTTAACATAAGAAAAGATAGTGTAATAGTCACATTTATTAAGAGATGAAACTATAAATAACTCAAATAATAATAAGTTCTTATTGACTTTGGATTTAAAGTTTCAGCCGATTTCGGATCCACAGTTTTCAGCCTTCTTCTTAGTTGTGGCATGACCCAATTTATCGACTATAGCCTAACATATTTTGGTGACAAGGTGATATGATTGTTACTTTATTGGGTAAATTAGCTTTTCTTCTTTGTAGTTTTATGCTTTCACAGCTTACGTCCACGAATATTTAATTACTTTTTTTTTACCAAATGCTCTTTAATTACTAAATCTCCTATAACAGAGATTTAACGATAAAATGACATTTCATGGAAGACTTAATGATACGTGTATGTAAAAGTGAAAGGAAGTTTAGTGATGACAAAGAAAAAGAAAATCAACAACGATCAATATAAGTTATAGGGATTTGTATTTCTTAACTAATTGGTCTAGAAATTGATTCTTGGCTGGTCCTTAGATTTTATTAAATAAATTATATTGGGAGGAGAATACTCAACTTGTATATACTCCTAATCTCTAATGAATATTAATCATTATTTCAGGAACTACTTCGTATGAATATCATGATTAACAAACCAAAGAAAAAGAAAATGAGGAAGTTTAGTGATAACTCGTAACAAACCGACTAAGGAAATAAGTTTAGATACAAGGGAATTAAAAATGCAACTTACCGTAACTTATTTGGGACTTTGGGTCTTTTGTAGTTCTCAGTTTTGTAATTTTTGCTAGTTGGCTTTTGTAGTTCTTTTTTCTAAAACGACAGAAGCTGAATATTATTCTATAGTTATTTAATTTTTTTTATAAAAACACATGCATAGCAGTTACTATAGTTGTCATATTTTCATTAAAGAACTACTACTCGTATTTTTCATTAAAAAATAGAACCAAAAGGTGCGTAGAAGATGACACCTAAGTCTCGTAATGAGATTACTTATTTGCTCTTGAATGCTGATCTTACACTAAATTAATTAGTAAAACGCTTTCTTTTATTTTGGACGACACAAAATTCAACTTAATGATGATTCTACAGCTTTGGTATTGTCTGATCGAACGAATTCGCAAAAATGTCTCGTGGTTCCATGCAATTTTAAATTCTATAAGATTGCTCCTCAACAGTCAACGCTATGCTATCTCCTTAGGACCATGGAACACGTATAGACTAATTATACAGCCTAGCATCATCGTGATCCCGATGCAAAAGCATATCAAAATAGGTCTACATATTCGTTCTATTCAACATCAACATTAATAGTACCTTAATTCAAGTTAATTGGAATTGATGATAAATGAACCTAATGATATATAAAAAATAAGACAAAGAAAGAGAAGGAGAAAGGGGAAGCAAAATTGAAAAAAAAAAATAAAAATAAACTAAAATAAAAGAGGTGTGAAAGGAGAAGGAAAGAAGAGGAAAAGAACTAAAAAAGGGAACGATTGGAACATAAAACTACTAATGGGTTTAACCCTCCACCAAGCTTATAGTTTTTCTCTACTCCGTCCTAAGATATACTGTCTGTCAATCTATATCTCACTTCATTAGGTCTTGTTTAATTACTTTTTTCCATGTAAGTTTCAGTCGACCTCTACCTCTCTTTGTATCGAGCTTTTGGTAACAAACTTTTGTTCTTACGAGAGCATCCAGTGGTCGTCTCATGATGTGCTCAACCACCTCAATCTATGCTCCCTCATTTTTTACATACCGATACCACTAATATTTTGTGGAATATCATCATTTCTTATCTTATCCATCTTCGTATAACCACACATCCACCTTAACATTCTCATTTCTGCTACCCCTATTTTATGCTCATATTGTTTATGTGCTGGCTAACATTCTGCTCCATATAACATTACCAGTTTTACAGCTGTTCTATAGAATTATCCTTTTAGCTTAAGGGGAATTTTTCGATTACACAAAAACCCCGATGCAGTCAGCCATATTCCTAAGCCCTAATTTTTCGGTCTTCATATTCCTTCTGTTATCTTCATAATAAATAAAAATTTGTCCTAAGCCCTAATTTTTCGTATAGATTGCCTATCACCATATCTCCCTCTACTCACGCTGTGACAAGATACTTTAAACATGTTCTTGTATAACAAAAGAACCTGAATCACTAGCACACTTTTTCAAATTATACGGGTACCAAGCCTGCGTGAGTTATCAAATACTTTTTGGTTATTAGCTTTATCAAAAAGGTTTGTAGACTCTCGTGAAGTAAAATCACCTAGGCCTCTAAGGTTTGACACTGGAGGAGTTGTGAACTGACCCAAGTAGATTTGCCTACACGTTTTTCAGGCTTCACGCTTGATGAACTGTGGATTGTCCGACCAAGAGCCTATCATGAATGGACGAACTACACACATAAGGTCAACCATTTACTGTGACCAACAAATGTCACATTAATGGTTGAGAGGTCCTAAAATCCCATAGAATAATGAGCCCTCAGGTTCCAGCATTATAAAATTCTATATCCTTCTTACATGTGACTAAGGCATCATTAACACCAGCATCACCCTCCCATCGCACGTGATTAAGACACCACCCCCTAGAAAAGGCGAGAATTATTAGAGGAGATGATAGTTAAATAGGCACGACTAGCCCAAGTCACGTACAGCTCACTTACGATTCTTGAGTTCATACTAAACTTTTAAGTGTATTTGACGAGTGTATTCTCCTTTTTATTTTGGTGTACAAGGATGGCACTGAAGTTTAAACATAAAATCTCGTGTGAACTATCCAAATCTCTCGCCATTAGGCCAACCCTTGTAGGTTTGTGAGTGTGTTCTCTAATTTGAACAATTTAAGACTCATTAAAAGTAATAAATGATTAATAAAATATCCAAATCTCTCTCCATTAGGCCAACCCTAGTAGGTTTGTAAGTGTGTTCTCTAATGTGAACAATTTAAGACTCATTAAAAGTAATAAATGATTAAGAACTCACGTTGAGTATTGGTATCATTAAGAGAAAAGGGATGGATACGGGTTATCCTCAACATCATCATATATCATGCATGGAGAGCTAGGCCTAAGAGTAACAATAGCTTTTGGAATGATATGACATGACACATATAAATTTTGCATTGAGATCATAGTTATCAATTACGGTTGGAGCGGCCGCAATAGCAGCGGTGCGGTGCGGTGCGGGCCTTCACCGCTACAATAGGTAGGGTTGCGGTGCGATTAAGGATTGCGAACGTGACGGCGCGACGAGGGATTCACGGAGCGGCCGCGGTTGCGGAGGGAGCGACCGCGATCTTGTCCAGCGGCCCTTTCTTCTTCTCCGACGGCTGTTTTCTTCTCCGGCGGCCACCACACTCTTCCGATAACCGCTGCAACTGTGGAGGTCACGGATTTGGATGAAAACAACTCAAGAACTGTAATAGAACTAGAAAGAAAAACAGTGCAGCAGCGAAGAGGAGGCAGCAGAGAAGAGAAGGAGAGAGAAGGAGGCAGCAGCGTAGAGAAGGAGGCAGCAACGTAGAGAAAAAGGAGACAGATTATGCTAGCTTTATAGTACTTGGCCCTGATTTGGGCTTGATTTGCTTTCTGTACCCCCTTTTTTTTATTTCTACAGTTTCATATTAATTTTTTTAATGGACTTTAAAGTTTTAATTTGGATAGTTGCTATTTACAGTCTTTTTTTTTTATTATTAATACACTTTACTTATTTTATGATGACTAAGTAATATATTTTACTTAAGAGTTTTTATTGTTAATGATAATTAGTGCATAAATTTTTAATTATATTTCTCTTTTTCAAACTTATATATTTATATTATAAATTTTTTAATACATATATAAAAACATTAGAATAGCGGTCATCCCGCTACCGCTATCCCGCTATCCCAGTTTTGAGGGTCGGCCGCTCCGCTCCGCTATCCGGGATTGATAACTATGATTGAGATCTTGTCAAATATTTCTAATCCTTCTACAGATTGATTGTGTGAAGTGTCCTCTACAATGAAAATCTCACATTGATTGAAGCACAACAAAACAGCGTGCGTGTGTGTACATTTTCCCTTCCTGCTTATCGTCGTTGCATCAAGCTAAAATTTATGCATACCTTGAATTAAACATGCTTGGGACTCTTAAGCATGAGTATGGTTAGCCTATACCCACGAGGCATAAATTCCCTGATCTTTCACTCTGCAAAAATGGCAAAATAACACTTTACAAATAAACAACTTATATAAATGAAATCAATCAATGAACAAAATCATATTCTATCATTGAAATGTTATACCACAAATTAATGAGGTGTAGGAACAGGGATAGCAATAAATAATGCTTGAGAAGCTACAAAGCAGAAAGCTGGACTTCAAGGCTAGTGATACTAATTTCAAAAGGTAAAGCATCAATTTTCAAATAAAAAGAGCATACTCTATATATATGAAGTAGGAAGACTTTGTTATTTTAGCATATTATCTAAGAGAATTTTTCTAATCTTGAAACACTGCAACTACATAGAGGATGAGACAAGTAAATTCTGTTTTCGTATGTGAAGGAATTCAATGATTGTCTCAACTCTCAAGTATAATTTGAAAAGATTAACAGAACATCGGAAAGACAAAACAAAACGGCTAAGTATAGAATGTTTACTTACAAATACATATCATCTCGATCAATTTCCAGGAACAAGTTAATATAAAGCGAAATCCATCAGGGCTGACATCTCTGCATAGTAAACCTGGGGAAGATTCCATGAAAATAAGTTGGTTATGTAGCTAAAACCCAAAAGTATTGAAGAAAGTGATCCAGCAACATACCTTTGCTCTCAGCAGACAATAGATGCTCCTTTGCCATTGCTGGGGCAACCCCTAGTGTCATTGCAGCATCACTAGCACTTATCCCAGCTCAAAGGGCATCAGGTTTCATAACAAGCAGCTTGACTATATTGAAAACCTACAGCAAACAACAGTTAGTCACCTTTGTCTAATTTGACTGCCTTCCATCTCAACATTAGTAGAAGTTGATGTCAAAATGACAAAAACTTTAATGAAGAGTGACATCTTGAAAAACTAAAATAAGGAGAAATTCCCATCCTATCCAATATAAAAAACAGTGCAAAAGATTGAAAGCATCTATCTAAAATGTAATCTGTTGTCCGCGTAGAAACCTATTAAAGGTAAGTTATAAGCAAATCATCCAAAGAAATTTATATGGCAGATGGAAGAAATGACAAAAATCGATAAAATTTTGCAGATGCTATGCTGCATAGTCCATTGCAGGTAAAAAGTCAAAAGTCAGAATGGGAGATCAAAAGTTCAACTTTGGAAATAAAATAACATGATGAAATGTTTGGTAAAATAACTATAGTTGAAATACTTTATGCTTAAGCAATTGGAAAGAAATAAAATGTTTAACTGCTTTGCACAACCTAGTCAAAAGGCCAGATCACAGGATTTGTTGAAAATTTTCAAGAGGAAATAAAAATAATATTTGTTTGGAGAGAACAAAAATATATATTGAAGGAGAAGATGAAGATATGATGAAAAATAATTGAAGGGTTTACGTTTATTCATCAATAACAATTACATTTATAATATTCAAATGAAACAGAAAAACTATTTGTTATCAAGATTTCAACAACATTGGATAACAATCTAACTTGATCCTAAAATATAGGAACCACTTATTGACTAGAACAATAACTGAAATACTAAAAAATAAAAACAGTTGCAGTCCAAAAAGCAGATAACTAACACTCCTCCTTGCTTTAGGATCTGCAAACTCCAATCTAAATTTGCTAACATAAGTGATTTTGTAAACAAATCTGCTAGTTGATCTTCTGATGCTTAATGCCAGCTTTCTCCAAAACCTGGTTGAATTTTTTTTTTTTTTTGAGGTGTACTCCTTGCCATTGTCAGATCTTAGAATCTGAATTTGCTAGCCACTTTGATTTTCTACTAATTTTTTTGAACTTCCAAAACGCTCCATAATATTGATTATCTGCTAATAAAAGAGTTTTTTTAGATCTAGATATATCTGTGTGGACTAACTGCAGCTTAAGAGTGGCTCCTTTTGTTGTCCTCATAAATGGCTTCTTTTTTTGCGTTCCTAATAGACAAGCCTTGCATGTTGGTATGTGATCATCAAGTTCTGGAAAATCAGCTGCCATTCTCTTGGAATTCAGTTGCAGCAACCCTTGGCGGTGATAATGCCCAAGCCTTTTGTGCCAAACTTCTGTGATGTTTTCTTTGATTGGAAAAACAGTTTGCTCTTCCTCCAACGGATTTAGAGCAAAACTTTTCCCTTTCATTTTTACTTTAAAGATATCATGATTAGCTGCATCTCTAATCAGGCAAAAATTATCTTCAAAAGTAACTTTGAAGCCTCTTTCAATCAATTGGCCAACACTCAACAAATTTTGTTGAATTTCGGGTACAAAAAGGACATCAGGAATAAACTTTGTACCTGAGCTACTTGTTATTGCAACAGTCCCCTTTCCTTTGACTGAAATATAATCACCATTGCCTATTTTGACTTTGGTGATGTTGGTTGGCATTAAATCTTTGAAAAATTCCATGTCATTGGTCATATGATTTGTGCAACCACTGTCAATCAGCCAACTCTTACTATCTTCGTCGCTTGCAAAACACCTGGCCACAAAGAGTTAATCCTCCTCCTCCTCTTGATCAATGACCTTAGCTTCTTCCTCTTGATGCTGATTTTTGCTCTTGCATATGATTGCTTCATGCCCCATTTGATTGCACTTGATGCATTTAGCATCAGGTCTTTGCCAACATCTGAATGGAGGGTGACCCATTTTGCCACAATGCTGACAAGGTGGGTAACTTTTCTTTTCACCCCTTCCTTTGTTGTAATCAGTTGCATTGCTCTGACTATTGCCTGGATGATTCTTCTTATAGTTTTTAGCTTGTTGGCTCTTGGCTAGAAGAGCACCTTCAATAACATGATCTTCCCTCATCAATCTTCTCTGCTCTTGGGCTTGGAGGGCATGTAGCACTTCTGGAAAAATAATTTTAGACAGATCTTTTGTGTTCTCCAACGAAGCAATAGATGCTTCGTACCTCTCTGGCACTATTACCAGAATTTTCTCAACAATTCTGGAATCTGCAAAATTACCGCCTAGTAACTTTATCTTGTTGGCAATGTCCAACAATTTGTCTGAGTATTCCTTGATTGTGTCAGACTCTTTCATCCTTTGAAGCTCAAATTCCCTCATTAAGTTAAGCATCTGCATGCTTCTAATTCTTTCATCTCCAGCATATTCCGCCTTTAGATAGTCCCAAATCGTTTTTGTCGATTTGAGAGTCATGACCCTAGTAAAGATGGTTGTAGAGATACCAGCAAAAAGGCATGATTTTGCCTTTGCTTTTCGCTTTTTTTTCTCCTTATGATTCTTGATCTGGGCCATTGTGGGATTGTCCGGTAGTGGAAAGACTTCATAATCCTCTTCTACAGCTTCCCAAAGATCCAAAGCCTCTAGATGAGCCTCCATTTTGACGGCCCAAAGATCATAGTTTTCCCCATTGAAAACTGGAAGAGCTATTTGGGAAAAACTTGTTTCAGAATCCATTTTCACAGGTCCCTTAAGAAATAAGCTCTGATACCAATTGTTGGAAATTTTCAAGAGGAAATAAAAAAAATATTTGCTTGGAGAGAACAAAAATATATATTGAAGGAGAAGATGAAGATATGATGAAAAATAATTGAAGGGTTTACGTTTATTCATCAGCAACAATTACATTTATAATATTCAAATGAAACAGAAAAACTATTTGTTATCAAGATTTCAACAATATTGGATAACAACCTAACAACTTAACTTGATCCTAAAATATAGGAACTACTTATTGACTAGAACAATAGCTGAAATACTAAAAAATAAAAACAGTTGCAGTCCAAAAAGCAGATAACTAACAGGATTACTGGTTGAATTGCTGGTCCAGTGATCCAACCAGAAGAAATACAAACAGCAAACAACCAAGTTTGTGCAAAAGGAACTAGTTATTTCATCCTCTCATGCTATTTTTTTTCTTTTATTTTTGTAAAAAGGGTAACTATATTCAAAACATACAAGCAAAACAAAACCCTTGAGGCAACCAAAAATGAAAGACGATTCAAAGCATTTTGATAGAAATATGGTACCTTAAAATAAGGATAAACTGATAGTAAATATAAATTAGAAAAAAATGTTAGTTAGTTAGGCAGCTATTGTTTGTTAGGATTTTATAACTGTAAGCTGCTGGGTAGCTGCCTATAAATAAAGCATAGTTGTACATTTTAGACAGACTGAAATGATAATCAAAAAGTGCAATGCACAATTTCTCTTATTTGTTTCTCCTTTCTCTCTCTCTCTCTCTCCCTCTATCCTCTCTGTTCTGTTATTCCTCTCTCTTCCCCTCTTTCTTTCTCTTTATCTTTCCCACCTAAATTCTATATCAGTGGTATCAAGAACACAGAAACACAAAATCACAGGTGATGATGAGTCAAGTGGAAGAACAATATGTTCATATTAGCAGAGGCTTGCAAAGGTTGATACACTATCATACATCGAGGAGGGCATTCCTAAGCGACTAATGTGCGAAATGGACGACACCCCCAACAATCTTGGACGTGGTCGCAGAGAAGCGCGCCACATACACATCATCAAGATCACCTTCATGATTTGATGTGTTTGCGACAGCATGGCAGCTTGGCTGATTTTCAACCCTACTGTGGTATCTAGATCCTGATTTTTAATCTTAGTCCTAGTATACCATCACCTATAAATCTCTTTCAAACTTTCAGTCCTCAAGTGATCCTGATGTTTACTCTTCCTCTGCTCATGCTCCAATTCTGGCAACTATGCCTACGACATTTTTACACACTCAACATGTGCCCCTAGAATAGAATATTTTCATCATGTAAAAGCAGCAAGTAAAGAGTAACAGAAGTGCTAGTATATGGATGTCCTAGAGACAATCTTTTCATTAGATTAGGACGTACATGTATTTTTCATATTGTCATGAATAAATTATAAGTGCTCTGTATCTTGTTTCATATTCTGTCTCGATATCATTATTAATATATGAGTAACTGGATAAAATCCTCGGAATAGAATAGGTATCTCTTGAATATCAATATGGGATCACGATCATGAGGATTCAAGGATGCCAGATGTCTACTCCTAAATTTTAAGTTCCTAGTCTAGAGACACTGAGAATAGGGATCAGCGATCTCGTGTAAGACTAGCACAGCTTATCTACTTGTATGCAGATACAAGGTAAAGACCTCATGAGCTACAGACATGGAGATGTCTTAGCTAAAGTCGTGGGTGGACCTATAAGGGTATAGCTCGCACAGAACGGACCCACAAAGAGACTCTATGAGGAAATCTCACAGATAGTATCATTAGAGTAGTCTCTTATTATTTGGGTGTGTCTTTCCTTAGACCAGAAGTTTTCACCTAGACTGTGTTCTAGAAGACATGTTTGATTGTATACCTCGTTTGCCTGAAACATGGAAACACATACTATACCTTTGGGCATGTCCTGAAAGAACACGAGTTTAGGATGACTAGCTGAAGGGATTCGTCAAATCTCTATGAGAGATTAGGTTATCTGTAAACCGGAGAAATCGAGATGACATTTACGGGACTCGGGAATCTATGCATAGTAAAAGAAATCATGAGATGATTTGCCTTTAGAGTCAGTAAAATTGAAGACTCCCTATTTCGTATTAAAGCTTACCCTAGACCGCAACGGCTGATACGTTTCCTTACCCTAGGTTTTATGGGAAGGTAACTGAGACGAAAAGAAATACATACGGAAACCAAATAGATTTAATAGGATGATCTTGTCATTTACCTAACTAGTTCTAGGGCAACAAAGATTTGTTAGTGCTCTGTGTTGTCATTAAATGGGTAATGACCTTGTTGGGCCCAAACTTATTTATGTCAGTAACTATGTTGGGCCTAATGGGTCACACACTAACACTTTATTGTCATGACATTATAGCATTCAAGGTTTTGGGCCTAATAATGGTTGTTGGCCCAAGAAGGAGTTTGGATACCTATCTTAAAGAGATAGGGGCACATGAATGGAGTTAATGAGCTTGGATAGTTCAAGACATTATTAATTAATTTAAATAGTTAAATTAATTATCTAATATTTAAATTTGATAATTTAAATATTGAATTTAAATATGAATTAACTATAGTAGTTAGTTTCATACCAAAAGAAGAAGATAAGAGCTAGATTTGAATTTGAATTCAACTAGCATCTTATCATGATCATGTCCTAGATTTTAGGAAGAAGTTTGAGGGCTGATTAGGGGCTTACATATGGCTGGTTATTTAATTATTATTTGGCAAAATATTCCCAAGTAATTGACTTGGTCTTAGGAGGATATGATAGGAAGTTGTTGGCAATTTTTGAAATGCAACAACTCTATCTTTTCTTCACGTGTGGGATGCTTCATAATCAGATTTTTTTGGTTAAAAATCTGCCTCAAACTCTTCTATAAAGTGTGTTCTTGTGATCATAGTTCTCTAAGAGTTTTTGAAAAAAAAACTATATACCTTCCTCTATTTTCACGTGCCCCCTTGTGTGAGTTTTGACAGAAAATTCAGCCACCAATATCATCTATTGGTGAGTCTCTTAGATAAGTAAAAACACTTTGAAATCTAACCTTCTTCCTCTCCATTGGTGCACCTAGCCTGCCTCCTTTGGTGTTTGTTGGTGGTCTTCAAGAAGTGTTCTTGAGTCTTGACAAGAAGTGGTGTGGATCAACATTAGAGGACTTGTATCTTCAATCCTATTCTTGATCATCAAGTTTCGAATATAAACAAGGTAACATCTATGTCTTAAAGAATGATTCTTGTGTGGGATGTGTGTTTTCGCTTTGAAAAAATTTTGTTTTTCTTCTCACATGCCTTCGAGCTTCAAGGCCCTTTCTTTCAAGAAGGTCATTGAATACACAGATTTATTGTAAACCCTAACATTCCAAATCAGTTTCTCACAGACGATGGTAGAGTGGCAAAGTAACTAATGACCACCAGGATTGGGGGCAACTAGATCGGCTCCTCTTTCTACATTTCTGTCATCTCTTCAAAATCTCTGCTCAATTTGGCACTGTAGATTAGGCTAACTATTAGAAACAGACCGAGATTAACTCAACCCCAAAAGCTAACTCGAAAGGAGAGGATTGCCCAAGACTTATAAGGAGCAGTTTAGCCATATTCTTAGTCAATGTGCCCTCACTACCAGCATTGGACCTCTAGAGGATGAAGCTTGCAGCATTGGACATCAACCCAACTTCAAGACCATATACGCTTTAACACAATATTAGAAATGTATCAGACTTAATTCAACCTCAAAGCTAACTCAAGGGGAGAGGATTACCCAATCCTTAAAAGTTAAAAGGAAAATTTTGCCCCCCATTCCTATAGCTGATTCAAATGCTGTTAAAACTGTACCGACACTTGTAATATTTCATTGATAAAAAAGTAGTCATTGACATCCACTCAGCATGCGGTTTGGGGAAGGCTCATCAGTTGCCTTCCATATCATGATTGTAATCTACTTCTGTTTACCATTTTTTAACTTATATTCACTGATCTTAGGGACTAGTCCTATGTTATCATCTGGTGGAATCTCAGACCATGTAACTTACGCAGATGCCTGCACACACTAAAGTTGGATTTGTTTACTCCATTCTAAATCTGACTGCTGTTATCTTTCATTAGTTTAAATCTATTGTAGAGTTGCTACTAAGCACGAAAAGCAAATCTGTCCAGTCTGATGGTGAACGGGTGTTTCACCCTCTAGACTAGGCTGTCTGATTATAAATTCCTTACGTCACTATAACATGTCTTCCACCCATAAAGGATACAAACGATTTATCTCAAGATGGTAGGCTTTATATCCCTAAGGATATCCTCTTCTGTTTCATTTAAGTCTGACAACTCTCCATTCTCTGCCTTTCCCCTCTCCCCATTTCAGCATATCCACCTCTTCTTTCATTTCCCATTACTCCCACTTCATCTTTTTCTGATTTCATTTTCTACCACTTCTTCCATCTCTCCAATCTCTATCCCCAAACAACATTTTGTTTCATCAGCAGGATGTGTATAACACCATTTTTAATAAGGAACTTGATTACTTGATGACGTTTATTTGCAGTAACCTAGTTTTGAATCTTCTGATTAATCTTCAGTAGTTCAGTTTTCAAGGCATGCTGCTATGGTTCATAAAACTATGCTCTTTAACTCGGTCCTATATGGCCCAGGAGACGAAGGCCCAACCTCATCTGTGGGACCCACCCTGACCTATAACACCATTTGGGAACAGGGAAGAATCTAAGTAAAAGCTAAACTCAGGATTTATTAGACAAACATAGGTAGTATAAATACAAGCTATTACAACAATCCACAAACCTGATCCCACAATTTCACAATTAATAGAAGGATGATTTCTCCAGTTAAATGACAATAACAAAACCAAAAACAAAAATAAAAAAACTACAGAAGAAAAGATAAAATGAGCTTACCTCCTCATCACTGTGGGACTTTGTCTGTATTACCATGACTCCGCTATCAAACTTCCGCAGAACCACTGGGCTGAAACAATTGAATAACATAATCAATGCACGGAAATACAACAATCCAAAACAGGGATTGCATTAAAGTATTAAACATAGTAGAATCCTAACAAGGTAGTTAAAATGGAGATTTTACCTCACATCACGAAGGAGGGTACAAATTGTAAAATCATAAATCAAATCCTAAGATGTTACAAACTTCGTATACATATGCTCATATGCATATAAATTCATAGACATGCGTATTACTACATATGACCCATATCTTAATCCATATTCCATAAATGCCATGCATAATATTCATAAGTCATAACCCATAATCCATCTCCACTTTAGTTCAGAACTGTAACCAATGTAACATAATAAAAGGTGGATGTGGGTTCTAACAAGAATGTAAGAAGAGAGAATAAAACGGAGCCAAACAATTGGGCTGTCAACAGTACCAAACAGAGAAGAAATTCAAACATAGAATAGAACAGAGAAAAAATGGTGACTGGTGCAGAGAATAAAACTTTAAACAGCAAAGGTGGGTGGCAGATGACTCAAATAGAGGTCAGAGGGAGTATAACAGTGGTTAGGATTCATTATGAAGCAGAAGCTTTGTCCTTCAACTAGGGTTTTGCAGTCGACAAAGAAGCAGTATCTTTGAAGATCACTAACGTTAAAAGCAGGTAAAAAATGAAACCGCTTTGAAATCGCAACTGAGTCAGTTTTGAGAAATCACAAAATCACAATTTTACAACTTGAATCGGGATTTTACAACAATTTTACTCCAACTACAATTCCATGTGCTATCTGAGTCATTCAGAGGGATTAAAATCATAAAATTGTGCGATTTTACAATTTGAATCCCGATTTTAACTACCATGAATTCAATGGAGAATGAAATGAAGTCACCTGCTCACCAAGTCTATACTAATTTACCGAATCACAGTAACAGAAGTAATTTACATAGAAGATATGTAAAACATACACATCAAACTTCTCCCACAGAGAACATGCTTGCAACAAATCATCAGGTGAGATCAATTCTGTTTATTAAACAATCAAAAGAAGGGAAGCATTAATTCAAAAAATGTACTACTTGAAAGAAAATCATGTCAAAGGGAAGGGAACATAGACAATATTGAAACCTGTGCCACAAGCACGATTGAAGAGACAATATATATCAATAAGATTGATAATTCCCCCAGCTCTCTCAAGTGGAACTTTAACAAAATCTGCCAACTAAGCATTACCAAGGACAGATTAGATTATTTTAAACAAACAGAAAACTAGCAAAAGGCAATTAGTCACATGACCATTGGTTAACTCCATAACATAAATAAATAAAGGTCATATTTTTCTTAGTACTATACAAATGAGAAAAACATATAAAATGATACGCACACAGCCTGTAGGTGTTAGCAAGATATCAAATCAACAACTCATATCCCCTATTGTGCAATGCAGAGGAACAGATACACTGTCTGAGAATCTTTTTCATTCATCGTGATTTAAACAATAGCTTTATGTACACAAAGCATATTTTCTTTTTTTTCAATTAATCCAGGATATTCTAATCTTCTGCGGACTTTGGAATTTTTTTTTCCAGAAACTGAACAATATAAGTCATGAGAATGCCCCAAATAAAAATAGCAGGAACAAAAGGCTCCATGGTAAAAATCCTCAATCGTGAACTGTTTAGATCAAATCAATCTTTTAAATTTTAAGGAAAAAAGACCAATAATAATAATTAATATCCTTCTTAAAACATGTCTTACAATTTGCATGATCTTTCGATTACTAAGATAGTAATGCATGATTGAAGAGGAGTGATAAGACAACCTGACGAGAAAGTTGTTGATGATACAAAGCACCCACAGACTCTTTGGTAACAGGGGATATAATACCAACACTCAATAACCAATCTTGCATCTCTTCCTTTGAACCCATCTCCTCATCATTAGTTGCATTGGTTTGAGAATTTGAGCCAGACAAAAGTTTTAGCCTCATTTTCTCTGCTAGCATCACCATCTCTTTATTTTGCTCTGCAAATCCAACATCAACCCAAAACTTAAGCACCTTTATCTTTATACAAACTAAAAACAAAACCAGCTAAAGAATTTCGGTACAAAAATACTATATGATCTACTACAGTTGTCGCAATCAAGTAGGACAAACTATGAGTTAATGACTATTTGCACAGCATAAAGGTAGAGTTCAGCGCACAAGTTCACCTAAAAATTAGCATAAATAATGACATTTATTGGATCATCGATTATTTGCCTTAGTGGTCCCTCATCAATCAAACTGAGTGATGTTTCCTTTGTTATTTAATAAGCCTATAAAGAGAAGGAAACACATTTTCCACAATTTATTCCATATATATATATATATATATATATATATAATTCAACACTGCCAAGGACAAATAGAGTACAATTTCATAAATCTGCATGATTAGGTTGCAGAGATATCTTTGCCAGTATGATAAACATGCAGCTTATATATGAAAGCATCACAGCCAACAACCCAAATTTCCTCACAGCTCATAGCCCAAGCAAGTCATGATAAGCATAAAGATTTGAAAAATGGTGCCTTGTGAATCCTGAACAAATCCTATCAAGACATAATTATAGGTTACGGCTCCGTCAACTACAAACCAACTACATTTTTCCGGGAAACAAAATTCAATTAGATTCAATCCATCTATATTATCCCCTTTCCCCCGAAAGCTCAAAGCAGATAATCCATTCGGAACGGTTTCCTTGACACATGTATAACATTTCTCTCTCTTAAAAAAAAAATTATCTCCCCACTCGTACATCCATTATCCCCTGATGAATTAAAAAATCATTAGCAACACTTATCACTAAAGTCATTCCTCCCAAATACCATTGCTAAAATCATAACAACCCTTGTTTGATCCAATAACCAAAACATTATCTATCCAATTTCCAATAATATTTTCACAATTAATCAGAATAGACACAAATAAACAAATAGGTTACATTATTGAAATAATTTACATCACCTATAATTATCTCCTGATGAGTTATAAAGAGCCATTCATAACACTGTTCACGAAAGTCATTCCTCCCAAATGCCATTGCTAAAATTAAAAACAACCCGCATTTGCTCCAACAAGGAAAAAGTTACACTTTTAAACAATCAAAGTAGACACAAATAAACGCACCATTTACAATATTTAAAAACAAAATAATTGACATCATCCATAATTATGTCTATCAGTCACTTGTTTTTTGGATACATGCACCTTCTATAATGAAGTGAGCTCCTCTTAAGCAAGGAACTCACTTTAAAGGGTAAAGTAATCTCAGTTGTCATTATAGAGAATATCAATAGTTGATGTTACGTGAACTGAACATGTATAACAAATCACATATCTCAACCGCTGATGAAAAATCAACCGCCAATATTACATGCACATATATAGCAAATTATAAATGCGTTGAAATATTAGTCATTTGCTTTCTCATCAACAACTTTACCCTTACTCAAGGAGCCAAATCCTTCAAAAAAATACTCCCCAAAATCAAATGGGAGTAGCTGTTGCATTCACACTACCAGAAAAACATTTTTTGCAAACACATTACCATACCATAAGAACATTCATTGTAAACCTTTTTGCGTATACACTCATCTCAAAATGGATCCAACTCATCTAAAGTGAGCAACTCAATGTAAAGGGTAAATTAAACAATCACTGATAAGAAAATCAGCAGTCTATAATTCACATGTATAACAAATCATAAATGTGTTAAAATATTCTTACAACATTGTGATTACTTACTAACACCTTAGTGAATGAGCCAACTACACAGAATAAAAAAACATTCTGCAAACACAGTAGCATACCATGAGAGCTTCAGATCTTGAAAAGCCTCCTGCAAGCTCCTATCAGTACTCTCCCACATTTCCTGCTCCTTCCTCAGTATCCCCGACACTCCCACCATCCTCACCGTCCCGTCGCTCGAATAAATCCATCCCGACGAAGATGCTGTCGCCGTTGCCGCCACTGCTGCCGAATTCGACACGGAACCGGACCTACTCCCCACCTCATGCCACGCCCTGGTGCGGCAATTCTCCCGCGGCCATACGGCCCTCCGGCGACAGCGACACCTGGAACCGGACCCGCGGCGAGGCGAACACCTTCCGGAGGGACATCTTGGGGGAGAAAATGTGGGAGACGGCGGCGAGGAGGATGGCACCGGCGGGGCCGCCGGCGGAATCGGGGAGCCATAGGAGGCAGTGCGTGGTGAGGATGAGGAGGCCGGATTTGAGACGAGGGAAGCTTGGGTCGTCTTCGCAGAGAAGGTCAACGCCGGAGAGGAAGAAGCACTCGATTTCGTTGGGTTCGAGCACCGGGCGGCCGCTGCCGGTGAGCTTCACCGGCTGCAAGCAGTTTCCGGCCATCGGCAAGTCGCGAGGCTCGACGTCGTTCTGAAAGTGGCAGCACTAGACTTCTAGTGAGAGAATAGAAGGCCCTGAAATTAACAGAAATACGGAATACAGTTTGTCCAAAATTTTATTGAGTTATTCTGCAGAATATGCTTTGTTTCGGAAAATATTTTCTGTTTTCATTTTTTCTAACAATAATTTTGATTTTCAATATTTTAAGATTTAGAAAATATGTTTTAAATTTTTATTTTTTTGTTTTCAAATTAATATGCTCACTAATATAACAGATTGATCCACCATGTCCACCTAGATACACCAGCTAAGACTTTCTCTTCTATCCTTGAATAACAACAATCGAGATTTGAGGGAAAAAAAATTACACATCATATTCAATGCAAACAAGCAAACGCCAAATATTAACCAAATATAAAAACATGTATATTATTTTAATCTGCATATATAACCATGTACATTATCAATAAATCAATATACACTTGCGACATGAGGTGCCTTTAGAAGATCTTGTTGTGCCAACAAATCCTTAACTTGCTTTCGCCACAATTCGAAATTTTCAATTCCATAGAACTCCCCCATTTGGAATTTGGCCCCAAATGTAAGCATCATCTAATACCTATTGTTAGCAATAGCAACTGAAATTTTAAAGGGATTATAGAAATTACACGCATTTATAACCATGTACATTATCAATAAAATTGTCAAACCTCATTAAATCTCTTGTATTTGTGTGCGTGTAATTTCTCTAATCCCTTTAAATTTTCAGTTGTTATTGCTAACAATTGGTATCAAATGATGCTTAACTTTGGGGCTGTAGTCGAAGTGGAGGAGTTCCATGGAACTGGGAATTTCAAATTGTGGCAAAGGCGAGTTAAGGATTTGTTGGCACAACAAGGTCTTCTGAAGGCACTTCGTGACTCAAAGCCTAAGAAGATGGAGGATATGGATTCGGAGGAGTTGCAAGAGAGGGTTGCAACAATTATATGCTTGTGACAAGGTCCTTTATCACATAAAGTTGACATCTTCGGGGGTAGTATAGAAGGAACTGTATTTAAGGCAAAAATTGTATGGGCTGAAGATGTAAGAGGGTTCGAATATCCAAAAGCATATGAATGTCTTCAATCAAATTATCAGCAATCTAGTAGGATTGGAGGTGAAGATTGAGGACAAGGATAAGGCATGTATTATGCCTTGTTCTTTGTCTTCTTCTTATGAATATTTGGTGACAACCTTAATGTATGGGAAAGACTCAATCGGTCTGGAGGCGATACACACTACACTTTTATCTCACTCTCAAGGAAGACAAAATGGAACTGGTAGGTCGCAAGGCGATGGTTTGTATGTGAAAGGTGTAATATCTTGAATTTTTAAGCCTAGATTAAGCCGGATTAAGCATAAGATTAAGAATTATAAACATGCTTTAGAATTCTTTGAAGAAAGCTTAAGAAAAGAAGAAGAAAACAGTTTCGAACAACTGGCGCTAACCGCGTGGAGCCTGGCGCTAACCGCGCGGGATGCATGAAACAGGCCAATGGTTTCGGCCATTTCACGCTATTAGCGTGGATACGGCGCCAACAGCGTGGGTTATTCGAATCTGTGGCACGGCCAGCGCGGGAAGCCTGGATCAGGCCAATTCTTGCGGCCAGTTCACGCGATCTGCGTGGGGTGCGGCGCTGATGGAGCGGGCCATTCGAGGTATGGCGCGATCTGCGCGGCACCCGGCGCTAACAGCGCGGGACCTTCGATTCAATTTTATAAATAGCCCATTCTGGGCTGAGAGAGAAAGGAGAAAGGGAAGAGAGAGAAACCTCCATTGACGTGCTTTGAGAGCTTCATATCTTACCCATCTCTCATCTAAACACCTTAGACCCAACTGAGAAAGTGTCCAGAGCATCGAGATAAGCTAGTGACTTAGCTTGATTCTCGAGAAAAGTCGACTTACGGCGAGATCGAGATTCCAAAGGGAGTTTTTGGAATCGAGGAACCGGGACCAGAGAAGGCTTTGGCTGAGCGATCTGTCTTAGGGAAAGTGGTTCCCTAGTGTGTCTGAGCTACATAGAGGTAAGAAACTCGAGCCTTAGCTGTTGATTCTGTGTTTGGGTCTATGGGGGTGTTTTGAGGATCTTTGAGAGATGATTTGGAGGTGTTAGAGCCGTTATTAGGCTTGACCTCTGTAGAGTTTTAGGTTTAGAGAGTTACTCTGATGAAGTTAGAGCCTGGAATCATCATTACTGATGAAGTTTGATTTTGGCTCTGAGTCAGTGTGAGCAGAGATAAAAGGTTGACTAATTGATTAGTCTGGACCTTAGAGCAGTTGAGAAAGTTACTCATGAGATGATATAGATGATGTTTGTCAGTTGAAACTGATGATTATGAGAGGTTGGTTTTAAGCTGGAATATGCTTGACCATAGCTTGATCAGAGTCTTGGTGGAGGCTCTGTAGCCTTGTATAGGCTGAGAGGGATCCCGGTGAGGATCAGATGATCACTTGTAAAGTGATTGGGTTGTGTTTATGGAAAGGATGAGAGTTCTCTTTCGTTTGAACGGTTTAGAATCGTATTTGATGTGGTATATCTTTGTTCTTATGTAGGACGTGAGCCTGATAGCTCAGGTGGTGTTGACCACGGGACCGGGAGAGCCGATGACTTGTCTAGAGCAGGTAAGCTCTTGGTTCTTGCTTGTATATCCTTTGTTGTGTTCCACCATACTCCTAAGGGAGTGATGGTTCGGTTGTGCTGTTATGCCTATGTTTGGTGATTGTTTATTGGTCTGATTGACTGATGAGTGATGTTTGTGCCCTATGAGAGGGTAATGGATGTGAATTGATCTGTGATGCTTACCATTTGATCTGGACCCAGAGATGGGTGATTATGGTGCATAGTTATGATTTGCTTAGCTTGAGATATGCACGATTGATTGTGGAATCCTATGGTAATAGGATAGATGACATGTGATTGAGATAGGCCTGACATGAGATGTTTCCTGTGATATAGAGGTAGCCTCCAGAGTGAGATGTTCCTATATTCACAGATGTAGCCTCCTCAGGTGAATTGTATTGAGACAGGATATGAGATGTTCTTGCAGTATAGAGGTAGCCTCCGTTGGAGATGTTCCTATACTTGCAGATGTAGCCTCATGATAGAGGTCGGCCCGGTATATAGGAGTCCTCCAGACGTGGTTGTACCTATATATTTCGGAGGTGCCTCTAATAGACATAGTGATGTCCTGCCATGAGATGTTCCTATTATATAGATGATCCTCCATGGGTGGAGATGTGGCCTATATATCTTGATGAAGCCTCCGCAGGATGATGATAGGTGATAGATGGTGATAACCATCGGAATCACGTGGATATTGACAGATGGTTGTACATTGATTGCATATGTGTTGACCTTGATGATTGTGATATACTTGTTCTGTGTATCTGTTGTCAGTGAACCAGGGGAAGGAAATACCTTCAAGGGCCCTGAGTTTACTGAGATTTTATATCTCACCCCGTTTGTGGAATTTATGATGCAGGTGATTCCTCTGGAGTAGCAGATAGATCCCAAGGCAAGAAGCCTATGCAGGATTAGCTGCTGATGGACACCTTAGGCTAGAGGACATGAGCATGTGGCTCAGATGTTTTGTATTTTTGTTTTGGTTATGGTTTTTGATGTACCCTGATGGGATATTTGTATAGTTTTGTACTGTACAGAGAAACTTTGAGGTATATTCACCATATTATAGTGTACAGTGTTGATGATAGTGACCTTTTGATGATGTCACTCATGTTTATGCTTCCAAAATGCTTAAACTCTGAATGATTATATGCTTGATGTGTGGATTGTGTTTGGTAATGACCCTGATTAGTAGATTGGGGCGTTACATTATGGTATCAGAGCAGTTTGACAGGGGAGCACTGTACATATGGTGAATTGTGTGTTGTATGTGCGTACTAGGGTGTTCATTATGGTAATTGCATGTGTAAATGTTGAGAGTGAGCTTGATCAACTCACCCTTTTTATGTGATATGTGCAGTACCATGGTGAGGACCCGGAACCTGGGTGGTGAGGCAGGTGCAGATGAGCGCCCTGACCCAGTGGTAGCCGCCTTGACCGCTATGCAGCAGGAGATAGCTGCAAGCAGACAGGCTAATGAGGCCTTGATGAAGGCCAATGAGGAGCTGATGGCTGAGTTGAGAACTCGGCGCAGAGAGGACAGAGTACCTTCTCCACATCCTATTCCTGAGGGCGAGGACAGTTGCCAGATAGGGGGTGTTAGCCATCGTGCTGAGGAGTACAACCAGCTTAGAGGTGTACCCTTCCAGTCACATTTGGAGGAGGAGTCTGTGGCTAGAGGAACGATGCTTACAGCTTTTCGTAAGCATGATCCTCCAGCTTTTCAGGGAGAGTATGATCCAGTGGTGGCGACCAGATGGTTACAGGCCCCAGAGAAGATATTCACAGTGATGGAGTGTTCTGACCATCACAGACTTTTGTATGCCACCTACATGCTTCAGGGAGACGCTCATGAGTGGTGGGTTACCACATCAGAGCTGATGAGGGGCCAGGGAGAGGCTATCACCTGGCAGGCTTTTGAGGCCCAGTTCCTGGACAGATATTTCCCACGGGACGCCAGAGAGCAGAAGCAGGCGGAGTTTGAGACCCTTGTCCAGGGGCAGATGTCCGTTGATCAGTATTTGGCTAGATTCAATGAATTAGCCAAATATGCTCATTTCAGGAGAGAGTTACCTGATAATGAGATTCTTGCAGCTAAGTTCCAGAGAGGACTTAGAGAGGACATCGAGGAGAGGATAGCTGGCAGTGGATCCCGAGATCTGGGGAGTCTGGTCAGACAGTGCCGGCAAGTAGAGGAAATGATCAGGAGACGGAGTGGCAGTCGCTCTGCTCCTTCTAGCAGACCTGAGGAGGGGAGATCTGGTGGTGCAGGCCCAACCAGGAAGGGCAAGGGTAGAGACCTGCGAGTTTCTTCTTCAGATAAGTTTAAGAAGACTCAGAGAGATAGACCACTTAGATCAGACACACCTTCCCGATGTGCTACGTGTGGCAGGTTCCACTGGGGCAAGTGACCCTCTAGTGTTTTGGTATGTTTCAGATGTGGCAAACCTGGCCACATTTCTCGACTTTGTCCTCAGATCAGAGACCGGGCTGTAGCTGCTCCTGTGATCTCAGCAGCACCTACCACAGGCCGGATATACACCGTTGATGCGAGGGAGGCAGCCAGAGCTCCAGATTTGATTAGAGGTACAATTATTATTGGTATGTGTGATGTTAGGGTTCTGTTTGATTCTGGAGCCACTCACTCGTTTATCAGTGATCACACTGCTATAGGACTGGACTTGCCTAGGTTCAGACTTCCTTCTTCCATGGAGGTGACCACAGCCTCTAGAGAGCAGTGTAGAGTGGAGATGTGTTGTAGAGATGTGCACTTTCTGTATGATGGCAGAGAGTATAGTGTGGATTTGTATTGTTTGTCTATGCCTACTCTTGAGATTATTTTGGGCATGGATTGGCTGACCAGATATGGTGTTATGCTGGATTGTTGTCGTAAGAGAGTAGTTGTGCCTTCAGATGATATTAGCCCGAGTTCAGTATCATTCCTTTCAGTGTTACAAGCTCGTAAAGAGCTGAGAGGAGGAGCTCAGGGGTATCTGTTATTGAGTACAGCGGTGGAAAGGCAGAGAGTGGATATATCAGAGATCCCGGTGGTGAGCGAGTTTGTTGATGTATTTCCTGAGGAGATTACACAGCTGCCGTCGGACAGGGGAATAGAGTTCTCCATTAACTTGGTTCCAGGTGTGGGACCCATATCCATAGCTCCATACCGCATGTCTCCTTTAGAGTTAAAGGAGCTGAATGCACAGATTGAGGACTTGTTGTCCAAAGAGTTCATCCGACCTAGTGTATCTCCGTGGGGAGCACCAGTCCTCTTTGTGAAAAAGAAGGACGGGAGTATGAGATTATGTGTGGACTACAGGCAGTTGAACAATGTTACTATTAAGAATAAGTATCCTTTGCCTCGTATTGATGACTTGTTAGATCAGTTGAGGGGAGTCTGTGTGTTCTCCAAGATAGACCTGAGATCTGGGTACCATCAGATTCGGATTAAGCCCGGCGATGTTCCGAAGACGGCTTTCAGGTCGAGGTATGGACATTATGAGTTCCAGGTTATTCCTTTTGGTCTGACTAATGCGCCTGCAGTGTTCATGGATTATATGAACAGAGTTTTCATACCATACCTGGATCAGTTTGTGGTGGTATTTATAGATGATATACTGGTCTATTCCAAGAGTCAGGAGGAACATGCTGAGCACCTTAGACTTGTGTTGCAGACTCTGAGAGATCATCAACTGTATGCTAAGTTCTCTAAGTGTGAGTTTTGGCTTTCAGAGGTGAAATTCCTGGGCCATGTGATCTCTGCAGAGGGTGTATCAGTAGATCCGAGTAAAGTGGATGCTGTGATGTCTTGGGAGAGGCCCAAGAGTGTTTCAGAGGTCCGTAGTTTCCTTGGTCTTGCAGGATACTACAGGAGATTCATTCAGGGGTTTTCACAGATGGTATTACCCTTAACTCACCTTACCAGAAAGGGTAATCCATTTGTATGGACTCATGAATGTGAGGAGTGTTTTCTGAGATTGAAAGAGAAGTTGACCATAGCACCAATATTGATTCTTCCTGATCCTGAGGGATGTTTTGAGGTGTATTGTGACGCTTCCAAGCGGGGTCTTGGTTGTGTGTTGATGCAGGAGAAGCGGGTTGTTGCTTATGCTTCCAGACAGTTGAAGCCACATGAGGAGAATTATCCTACCCATGATTTAGAGCTGGCAGCCATTGTATTTGCTCTAAAGGTATGGAGACATTACCTATATGGTGCCCAGTTGGTGGTATTCAGTGACCACAAGAGCCTCAAGTATTTGTTTGATCAGAAAGAGTTGAACATGAGGCAGAGACGGTGGATGGAGTTTCTCAAGGATTATGTTTTTGAGTTGAGATACCATCCAGGCAAGGCGAATGTTGTAGCTGATGCCTTGAGCAGGAAGCATTTGTCTATTGCTTGCATGATGATCTCTGACTGTGCGCTGATTGAACAGTTCAGAGATATGCATTTGATGGTGACTGAGGGTACCAGTGGTCTTGAGTTGAGTCGGACCAAGGTTGATAACGAGCTGATACAGAGGATCAGAGAGGCTCAAAAACAGGATGATTTTATGATAGACCTGTTAGGCCGACGAGAGTTTCACTGGGAGCCTGATGAATTGATGAGATATCAGGACCGGATTGTGGTGCCTAAGGGCGAGATGGTCGATGCAGTCTTGACAGAGGCTCATAAGGGCTAGTTCAGTATTCATCCAGGTGCTACCAAGATGTATCAGGATCTCAGGAGGAGATTTTGGTGGCCTGGGATGAAGAGAGACATCGCTGAGTATGTGACCAGATGTTTAGTATGTCAGAAGGTTAAGATTGAGCACCAGAGACCGTCAAGTTTGCTTCAGCCGCTACAGATCCCTGAGTGGAAATGGGATAGCATTTCCATGGATTTTGTAGTTGGGCTGCCGAGGACTCAGACTGGATGTGACTCCATCTGGGTGTTTGTTGATAGACTGACTAAGTCTGCTCATTTCTTACCTGTGAGGACTGACTACACTGTAGAGAAGCTGGCTCAGCTATATGTCAGAGAGATTGTTAGACTGCATGGGGTTCCTGAGAGTATTATCAGCGACAGAGATCCTAAGTTCACTTCCAGGTTTTGGGGTGTGCTTCAGGATGCATTTGGGACCCAGTTGAGGCTCAGTACAACTTATCATCCTCAGACAGATGGTCAGACTGAGAGGACCATCAAGACACTCGAGGATATGTTGAGAGCTTGTGCCTTGGAGCAAGGTACCAGATGGGATAGATACCTACCTCTGGTAGAGTTCTCGTATAATAACAGTTATCATGCGAGTTTAGGCATGGCTCCTTATGAGGCCTTGTATGGCCGGAGATGCAGGACTCCTGTTTGTTGGACAGAGGTAGGTGAGAGGCAACTATTAGGACCTGACATGGTTCAGGAGACTTCTGAGCAGATTAGATTGATTAGAGATAAGCTGTTGAGGGCTCAGAGTCGACAGAAGAGCTTCTATGATCATAAACACAGGCCGCTACAATTTGAGGAGGGCGACCATGTGTTTCTGAGACTGTCCCCAGTGACTGGTGTTGGACGGGCATTGGGTGTGAGGAAGCTTAGCCCTAGATTCATTGGTCCTTACCAGATACTGCAGAGAGTAGGACCAGTGGCTTATAGGCTAGCTTTACCTCCCCAATTGTCAGGATTACATGATGTGTTCCACGTGTCGCAGCTCAGAAAGTATGTATCAGATCCTTCACACGTGGTGGAGCCTGACACGGTGCAGATTAGAGAGAATCTGACTTGCCCTACACGACCCGTGAGGATTTTGGACCGCACAGAGAAGAAGATCAGGAGTAAGACCATTCCTATTATCAAAGTTCAGTGGGATGGCAGATCACCTGAGGAAGCGACTTGGGAGAGAGAGCAGGAGATATTACAGCTGTATCCCGAGTTATGTGCCAGGTATGATCTTAATTTTGCGGACAAAATTCTTAAAAGGGGGGGTGTAATGTAATATCTTGAATTTTTAAGCCTAGATTAAGCCGGATTAAGCATAGGATTAAGAATTATAAACATGCTTTAGAATTCTTTGAAGAAAGCTTAAGAAAAGCAGAAGAAAACAGTTTCGAACAACTGGCGCTAACCGCGTGGAGCCTGGCGCTAACCGCGCGGGATGCATGAAACAGGCCAATGGTTTCGGCCATTTCACGCTATTAGCGTGGATACGGCGCCAACAACGTGGGTTATTCGAATCTGTGGCTCGGCCGGCGAGGGAGTTGGCGCGGTCAGCGCGGGAAGCCTGGATCAGGCCAATTCTTGCGGCCAGTTCATGCGATCCGCGTGGGGTGCGGCGCCGATGGCGCGGGCCATTCGAGGTATGGCGCGATCCGCGCGGCACCCGGCGCTAACAGCGCGGGACCTTCGATTCAGTTTTATAAATAGCCCATTCTGGGCTGAGAGAGAAAGGAGAAAAGGAAGAGAGAGAAACCTCCATTGACGTGCTTTGAGAGCTTCATATCTTACCCATCTCTCATCTAAACACCTTAGACCCAACTGAGAAAGTGTCCAGAGCGTCGAGATAAGCTAGTGACTTAGCTTGATTCTCGAGAAAAGTCGACTTACGGCGAGATCGAGATTCCAAAGGGAGTTTTTGGAATCGAGGAACCGGGACCAGAGAAGGCTTTGACTGAGCGATCTGTCTTAGGGAAAGTGGTTCCCTAGTGTGTCTGAGCTACATAGAGGTAAGAAACTCGAGCCTTAGCTGTTGATTCTGTGTTTGGGTCTATGGGGGTGTTTTGAGGATCTTTGAGAGATGATTTGGAGGTGTTAGAGCCGTTATTAGGCTTGACCTCTGTAGAGTTTTAGGTTCAGAGAGTTACTCTGATGAAGTTAGAGCCTGGAATCATCATTACTGATGAAGTTTGATTTTGGCTCTGAGTCAGTGTGCGCAGAGATAAAAGGTTGACTAATTGATTAGTCTGGACCTTAGAGCAGTTGACAAAGTTACTCATGAGATGATATAGATGATGTTTGTTAGTTGAAACTGATGATTATGAGAGGTTGGTTTTAAGCTGGAATATGCTTGACCATAGCTTGATCAGAGTCTTGGTGGAGGCTCTGTAGCCTTGTATAGGCTGAGAGGGATCCCGGTGAGGATCAGATGATCACTTGTAAAGTGATTGGGTTGTGTTTATGGAAAGGATGAGAGTTCTCTTTCGTTTGAACGGTTTAGAATCGTATTTGATGTGGTATATCTTTGTTCTTATGTAGGACGTGAGCCTGATAGCTCAGGTGGTATTGACCACGGGACCGGGAGAGCCGATGACTTGTCTAGAGCAGGTAAGCTCTTGGTTCTTGCTTGTATATCCTTTGCTGTGTTCCACCATACTCCTAAGGGAGTGATGGTTCTGTTGTGCTGTTATGCCTATGTTTGGTGATTGTTTATTGGTCTGATTGACTGATGAGTGATGTTTGTGCCCTATGAGAGGGTAATGGTTGTGAATTGATCTGTGATGCTTGCCATTTGATCTGGACCCAGAGATGGGTGATTATGGTGCATAGTTATGATTTGCGTAGCTTGAGATATGCACGATTGATTGTGGAATCCTATGGTAATAGGATAGATGACATGTGATTGAGATAGGCCTGACATGAGATGTTTCCTGTGATATAGAGGTAGCCTCCAGAGTGAGATGTTCCTATATTCACAGATGTAGCCTCCTCAGGTGAATTGTATTGAGACAGGATATGAGATGTTCCTGCAGTATAGAGGTAGCCTCCGTTGGAGATGTTCCTATACTTGCAGATGTAGCCTCATGATAGAGGTCGGCCCGGTATATAGGAGTCCTCCAGACGTGGTTGTACCTATATATTTCAGAGGTGCCTCTAATAGACATAGTGATGTCCTGCCATGAGATGTTCCTATTATATAGATGATCCTCCGTGGGTGGAGATGTGGCCTATATATCTAGATGAAGCCTCCGCAGGATGATGATAGGTGATAGATGGTGATAACCATCGGAATCACGTGGATATTGACAGATGGTTGTACATTGATTGCATATGTGTTGACCTTGATGATTGTGATATACTTGTTCTGTGTATCTGTTGTCAGTGAACCAGGGGAAGGAAATACCTTCAAGGGCCCTGAGTTTACTGAGATTTTATATCTCACCCCGTTTGTGGAATTTATGATGCAGGTGATTCCTCTGGAGTAGCAGATAGATCTCAAGGCAAGAAGCCTATGCAGGATTAGCTGCTGATGGACACCTTAGGCTAGAGGACATGAGCATGTGGCTCAGATGTTTTGTATTTTTGTTTTGGTTATGGTTTTTGATGTACCCTGATGGGATATTTGTATAGTTTTGTACTGTACAGAGAAACTTTGAGGTATATTCACCATATTATAGTGTACAATGTTGATGATAGTGACCTTTTGATGATGTCACTCATGTTTATGCTTTCAAACTGCTTAAACTCTGAATGATTATATGCTTGATGTGTGGATTGTGTTTGGTAATGACCCTGATTAGTAGATTGGGGCGTTACAAAAGGGAAACATGAATGCGGAAGGACACAAGGCAAGGGTTCTAGTTGTAGGTAGAGAAGGAAGTCCAAGTCTAGAGAAGGCAAGAAAACAACAAATCTTACAAATGCAACCAAAAGGGAAGAAGGATTGCCCAGAGTTGAAGAAATCTGGTGAAGGGTCATCACATTCAGTAAATGTGGCAAAAACAGACGATTTAGACTACTCTGTGAGAAACATGTTCTCTCTGATTCATACAATCAGTTGGCAAATGCATATATTCTTGATTTTGGATGTTCTTACAATATGACTCCCAACAGGGAGTGGTTCCCCACATATAAGTCAGATAATTTTGGTAGTGTCTATATAGGTAACAACAAAGCTTGTGTTGTTGTTGGAATGAGACAGGTCTATATTGTTATGGATGGTGGTGGAGTTTGAATGGTGTGTGATGTCCAACATATTCCTGAATTAAGGAAGAATTTGATCTCACTTGGTAATTTGAAAACCAATAGTTTTAGTTATAGAACTAATGGAGATTGGGATACCCTAAAAGTGTGTAAGGGGGCGTTGATTGTGATGAAAGCACAACAAATTATAAGAAATATTTACATGTTGTTGGGGAACACAGTTGTAGGCTGAGTTGCATATGTTGAGTCAAAGGACGATTCTACTAGATCATGGCATTTGTGTTTAGGTCATCTCAATGCAGAGTCATACTTACGACAAGGCAAAGTAGGCGATTGCCTTAGGCCATATAAAACTACAATGATTTTATTATATACTAATTCAATACGGCAACCATTAATTCACGTCAAGTAACAAAGCCATTGTTTTGTTTAATGAAACGAATGTCAAGGCTTTAAAGTGTGCAAAGGTAGAATTACAAATTTATACAATTATCATATTATTGGCCAATAGTCATTGTAACAATATTTACAATAGTATTAATTAGTGAGTAATATTAACAATTAAATTTGAAAGTTTAAATGTTAATAAATTCTTGTTAATAGTGGAAAATGAAAGTTTTATACAAAATATATAAAATTTAATATTTTCATTTAGAGTTGTCTTAAAATGAATAAAATGATTTTATAGTAGATAACTAATATTAAGGTGCATGTCATAATAGATAATATCAACTTATAATTCTTTTTTATTTTCAGGCGCTACCATTTTATCATTTTTTCTTATTTATTTTGCAACATTTTATTTATATTTTTTGTTGTATTTTCATTTTATTTTATTCTTATACTTTATAAAGTTTATTAATATAATAAAATGTCAAATTGAAAGCATGAATTTGGTTTAGAAAAGTTAAAGAGGAAGAGGGTCAAAATACAAGAAAGAATTAATGGATTAGTCATTTATCTATTGAAAGTAAAATATTAAAATTTCTACATAAGATTAAAATATTAAGATTATCTTCGAATAAATTTCTCCATAAGTATTTATAGAAAAAGGTAAAATATAATGGAGAATTTAGATAAAAATAGTTTATAAAAATGTTAAGTGCATAAAATTATTTTATCATATAAGAAAACTTTAATTTATTTTTATTTTTTCATATCATGCTAAGAAAAAAGTTTATTCAAAGACAATGAAAGTCTTTTTTGAAAAAATTGTCTTAGGTCCCAAAACTTCTAGACACAACGGCCCTGTCTCAATGAGCATGAGATGACAAAGCTTCATGAGAGATTACTCTTGAAAAGAGTTTGAAGTTGCAAGTTAGACTTGTGTAAGTATTGTGTGTTTGGGAGGTGCGGTTTAAAGCTATGAAGCATACCACTAAGAGGATTCTAGATTATGTGCATACTGATGTATAAGGTCCTACTAAAGATTCGTCCTTGGGTGGTTCTTACTATTTTGTGACCTTCATTGCTGATTTTTCTCGTAAGGTGTGGGTGAAATGAAACAAAATGAGAAGTTCAAGCTATGGAAGGTTGAGGCCGAGAATCAGACGGGAAGAAAAATCAAGTATATAAGGTCCGATAATGAAATGAAATACATAGACTCACGGTTTCAGAAATTCTATGAAGAACATGACATTCAGAAACATTTCTCAAGCATAATGGTGTAGTAGAAAGGACGAATAGATCCCTTATTGAAAGGGTTCGATGTCTAAGGCTACAAGCTGGCCTTTCTTGAAAATGATAAGAATACTTCAACACAACCAAGAGGGGGGGTGAATTGGTTGAACCTTGTCCAATTAAAATTTAAAATCAGAGTATTACCACAGGATCTTTATCACTTTCAAAATTATTTCAAAACCAAGAATCAATATTCAATCAAATTCCTTTTACAAGAAGAATAGAAAACAGAGTATAATTTTCTATGCAATGAAATTGATTCACAAACAAAGCAATTAAGAAATGAATAGGTGAGAAGAAAGATTAGTCTCAGATTTTTATACTGGTTCACCTCAAACTCTATGAGGCTACATCCAGTTCTTCTACTCAACACTAGAGTAAAGTTCCACTATTGTAAAAATTATCCTTACAAGCAAATTTACAAGCCTCTCTTCATCAACCCTAGATGAAGTTCAGAGATCCAAAATCCTATTAGATCCTTAGAGACCAAAACCCACACTGAGAACACCACTTAGCTATCTTTTAGAGAAACACTATCTCACACTTGCAAGAAACTCAATTACAATAGACTAATCCTTACAAATATTCAAAGAATAGTTTACACCATCAAAGAATAAGGAAAGCTATCACCTGATATCCAAGAATGAATGCACAATGAATGACTCTCAGGTTGAAAGACACATTACAATCACATATGCAGTCCTTTCCTTATGCTTTGAATGAATGAAGCTTCACCTTCTTGAATCAAAAAACCATATGAGATTTTGTGAAGCTAAGTATGTTTAGAACTCAGAGAAACTCATTAATGAAAGCTCAGAATGTTTTTGAAAGCCCAGAATTCGAAAAATCAAAAGTTACAAACTTCAGAGAAGTGAGTTCTATTTATAACATATTTTTAACTGAAAATAATTGATTAAACACGCTTCAGTAATCGATTATTCATTTGTAATCGATTAAATCAAGACTGTAATCGATTAAAATTCTCCTAATAATTTCTGGGTTTGGGCTATGAACAATATAATCGATTATTCCGTGAAGTAATCGATTAAACCAGTCAGTCATATTTTCCTAAATGAGCTTAGTAACCGATTAATACGATATGTAATCGATTAAGACAATGAGCTATGTTTTTTTTAAGTCTATATGCATAGGCTTGTAATCGATTACCAACTCTATGTAATCGATTAAGACAGAGAGTTTCCATTTTTCATAAAAAGCCTTAGTAATCGATTAAACCGATATGTAATCGATTACAATGATCATGATTTGTTTTCTAAAGGCACGAAGAACAAAATAATCGATTCCAGTATATGGGTAATCGATTACTTCAGTAAAACTTTGTTTTCCAAAAACTTAACCTTTTAAATGCCTTAGTTATATACTGCCTTTGATTAAACCTTTTAATCTAATGATCCTAAATGAATGATTAATGCATGATGTGCACAATTGGATTATCAGATCATATACTTCCTTTTACAATTAATCAAATTGGTCTTCAATGCTTTCCATGGAACTTTGCCTTTGTGCATGTTGAAAGCAC
>PYAF01004429.1:169345-186856 GCA_007407185.1 Glycine tomentella
TTTAATCTAATGATCCTAAATGAATGATTAATGCATGATGTGCACAATTGGATTATCAGATCATATACTTCCTTTTACAATTAATCAAATTGGTCTTCAATGCTTTCCATGGAACTTTGCCTTTGTGCATGTTGAAAGCACAAAACTTTTGAGCCTTTGATTCTTGTTCATTGATGCTTGGCTTCACTTGAATCAACATTTCTAAAGTCTTTTGGGCAGGAGTGGTGAGTATGGCATGCTATCTGCTTAATTGATCACCATCAGCGGGTATGCAATGTTTGATGAGCAATCCATGTTACTATAGATAGTTAAGACAACTATGTCAGTGCCTAATGGAGCTTCCCTAGCTCCATGGAGATTCATGTGGATTTTAAGCAACTGATGATGATTCTTAAGAAGGTAGAACCATGCAATCCAAGACCTGAGCCCACACCCATACCCGAGCTTGGATCAGTGAGTCTAGGTGGACCATATCAGGAGTACAATCTTGTCAAAGATAGAGGTCGTCACACAAATTAAACCTGTTGTTTGATATAGGTTTTAAGAATTGGCTAAATTGGTTGTTTTTGCACTTCTCACTAGTGTTGGAGATCCTTTTACCTTTTGAGGGGCTATGAACAACCAAGAGAAAGATAGATGGATGGGTGCTATGGTGGAGGAGTTGGAGTCTTTGTAGAAGAATCATACATAGGAGCTAGTTAAGCTTCATGCGGGCAAGAAAGCCATAGGGTGCAAATGGGTATACAAGAGGAAACCTCCTCAATCAAAAAAAGAAGGGGAAAGGTTCAAGGCTCACTTAGTAGCAAAAGGGTATGCACAACAAAAGGGGTTTATTATAATGAGATTTTACCCCCAGTCGTAAGACACACTTCTATCAAGGTCATGACATGCACTTGGAGCATATGAATGTGAAGACAACATTTCTTCACGATGATCTAGAGGAGCAAATTTAAATAGAGCAGCCATAGGGGTTCAGTAAAGGTTGATCAAATCGGTTGGTTTGTAAGTTGAAGAGGTCCCTGTATGGATTGAAGCAGTCTCCAAGTTAGTGGTACAAGTGGTTTGATTCCTACATAGCTTCGAATTTTCGAATTGGCTATAGGCGATGTGAGTATGACTTATGTTTATGTGAGGAGCCTTGATGATTGCTCTTTTATTTTTCTACTACTATATGTTGATGATATGTTGATTGTTAGTAACCATTTGCATGATGTGAATAAGTTGAAATCATTGTTGAGCAAGGAGTTTGACATGAAGTACTTGTGGTCTTACCAAGAAGATTCTTGGGATGGAGATTCACATGGACAGGAAATCCAAATGATTGTGACTCTCATAACAAGACTGTTGAGAAGGTGTTAGATAAGTTCAACATGAGCAATGTGAAACCTGTGAGTACTCCATTGGCAAAACACTTTAAGCTTTCTATAAATCAATGTTCGAAGATAGATGTTGAGGTGAAGTACATGTCAAAGGTTCCCTATGCCAGTGCAGTTGGTTGCTTGATGTATGCTATGGTGTGCACTAAACCGGATTTGACACATGTTTTAAGCCAAGTATGCAAGTTTATGTCTGTCCCAAGGAAGTGACATTGGGAAGTAGTGAAGTGGTTCTTGAGGCACTTAAACGGTATAACAAGTCATGGTATTATGTTAGGCAGTTAGCAATATGATCCTTCCATTGTTGAATATATGGATTCTGACTATGTTGGTAATCTAGATGACAGAAGGTCTACAACGGGGATGTCTTTACTTTTGGAGATCGACCTGTTTGTTGGAAGTCCATAATTCAGTCTCTTGTGACAATGTCAACAATTGAAGCAAGTAAATGGTGATAACAAAGACTAGCAAGGAAGTTGTGTGGTTAGCAAGGCTAGTAAAGGAGTTGGGCATTGAACAAGGTGGAGTTCAGTTGCATTGTGATAGTCAAAGTGCTATCAATTTAGCAAAGAATCAGGTGTATCATGTTAGAACCAAGCATATTGATGTGAGGTTCCACAAGATCAAGGAGTTGATGACATCTAATCAGGTTTTGCTTAGGAAGGTTCACACTTCCAAGAATGCAATTGATATGTTAATCAAGGCAGTTACAACCGACAAGTTCAAGCATTGTTTGGACTTGTTGTATGTTGCTCAGTGCTAGACGCGACAGGATCCCCAACCTAGGACACTATGAAGTGAACTCGCTCTTTATCTTCCGCTGAATATTCGCCAAGGTGGAGATTGTTGTGCATGATTCATATTTTATGGGCAGGACAAAGTTGGAGTGGGGGTGCAGGGGCAAAGCCCTCGCAAAACACATAATATTGTACATGGATTTAAATAATGCACATGTAAAGATAATGTATGTGTAAATCTTAATATGTGTGCATTATCTTAATCTATGTAGGGTGGGATTGGGTCGACCATTTATATGGTGGGTCAAGGTGAACAGGCCCAACGAGCTGGGTTAATCCATTTTAATAGCTCTAGTTTTGGGTCAAAAATCACAATATATCCTAATCCACTGAGTCGAAGATTAATCTCGATAGATCGTTCCTCTACATGTAAACACAATTGAGCCTTACACCAATGCAATGCAGCTTTTTGGGTTCTTTCATAAAATAGTTAAATCTTATTTTAAAGATAGTAACATAAATGAATTCTAAAATTTAAACAATTATAAATATGTAATTGATATATTTTTTAATGTATATATTTCATATAGGTATTATATTATTATTAATTGAAAAAAGAACAAATCAAAATGAATTTCTGTACACTTAATATTTTATAAGACATATCCTCAATTAAAATATACAATTAATTATCTTCTTAAATTTTAATTTATTATATATAAATAAATACAAATATAAGCATATTTAAATCAATGGAACCCGTGGTCCGTGGAACCCGAGCGAGAATTGAACGGATTTAAAATCTACCAGGGACTCACCATTCTCCAATTAAAATATACAATTAATTCCCACGCGTAAGGCGAGAAGCTGACATAAAAAAATGAAAACAGTACTTTCGAATTGAACAGCACGTTTTTCTAGGATTCATTGTTACATTCTATAAATGATCACCACAAAATCAGTGTGCATGCATTCAATTGCCTCCCAAAGTCTTTTCTAATTTGTTCATAACTCAATAATTCTCATCATGGGCTCCTTAACTGTTCAAGGTGAACATGATCCCAAACTAAAGCTTGTTTCTCTTCCCTTTGTATCAACCAGCCACCTCATTCCCGTAGTAGACATAGCTAGGCTCTTTGCCATGCATGGTGTTGATGTCACCATAATCACCACCACAGCCAATGCCGCCATTTTCCAAAGCTCAATCGACCGCGACCGTGACCGCGGCCACGCTATTCGAACCCACGTTGTCAAGTTCCCAGGTGAACAAGTTGGGTTGCCAGAAGGAGTAGAGAGCTTCAACTCCAACACTCCTCAGGATTTGATCACCAAAATCTACCAGGGACTCACCATTCTCCAAGACCAATACCAACAACTCTTCCATGACTTGCAGCCTGATTTCTTGTTCACCGACATGTTCTACCCTTGGACTGTGGATGCTGCTGCTAAGTTGGGAATTCCACGGCTCATTTATGTTAGTGGAGGTTACCTTGCTCACTCTGCTCAGAACACAATTGAACAATTTTCACCTCACACCAAGGTACTGCTGGATTACATGACACGCAAGAGGATATTCTCATATTCTATTCTTTTTCATATTTAACACAGGGGTAGAGTTTCCAATTATTATTTATTAAAGTATACAATTAGTAAGAAATTAGTTACATTTGTTTAGTCCAAAAACTATATAAATAGGACTACTTGTAATTCATTTTATATCTTTTAATCAATATGACATCTCCTTAGAATTATTCTCTCTATTTGTCTTATGCATATGATTTGTATCCCTCTAATCCTCTGATTACCAACACCTATTTTTATTAGAGTGATCGTTACTAGGCAATCAAACATAATTTCTTTATTATAATGTACTGAATGCTTAGAATAATATTTTAAAGACTTGAAGTTGGGACTTATTCTTTATTACAATACTCAATGTTTAGTATCATATTTTGAGACTAAAGTAAATACTTTTCATTTTTCTGATTAATTAACTGTTACAGGTAGATTCAGATACTGAGAGTTTTCTGCTTCCTGGATTGGCCCACGAATTGAAGATGACGCGTTTGCAGTTACCGGATTGGCTTAGAACACCGACAGGTTACACTTATTTGATGAACATGATGAAAGACTCGGAGAGAAAGAGCTATGGATCGCTGTTGAATACGTTTTATGAGCTTGAGGGAGATTATGAGGAGCATTACAAGAAGGCCATGGGAACTAAAAGTTGGAGTGTTGGACCAGTTTCCTTTTGGGTGAACCAAGATGCTTCGGATAAGGCCGATAGAGGGCATGCCAAAGAAGAACAAGAAGGGGAAGGAAAAGAAGGCTGTCTCACATGGCTTGATTCCAAGACAGAGAACTCTGTTCTCTATGTGAGTTTTGGGAGCATGAACAAGTTCCCTACTCCTCAACTTGTTGAAATAGCTCATGCCCTTGAGGATTCAGGCCATGATTTCATTTGGGTGGTTAGGAAAAAGGGTGAAAGTGAAGATGGGGAAGGCAATGATTTTCTCCAAGAGTTTGAGAAGAGAGTGAAAGCAAGCAACAAGGGGTATCTAATATGGGGTTGGGCACCACAACTTCTCATACTAGAGCATCATGCCATTGGAGCTGTGGTGACACACTGTGGATGGAACACAATAATCGAAAGTGTGAATGCTGGTTTGCCAATGGCAACTTGGCCTCTGTTTGCTGAGCAGTTTTACAATGAGAAGTTGCTGGCTGAGGTGCTGAGAATTGGGGTGCCAGTTGGGGCAAAGGAGTGGAGGAATTGGAATGAGTTTGGAGATGAGGTGGTAAAAAGGGAAGAGATAGGAAATGCAATTGTTGTTTTGATGGGTGGTGAAGAGTCTTTAGAAATGAGGAGAAGAGCAAAAGCACTTAGTGATGCTGCTAAGAAAGCTATTCAGGTTGGAGGGTCTTCGCACAACAATTTGAAAGAACTGATCCAGGAGTTGAAGTCACTCAAACTTCAGAAGGTCAATTGCAACCACAAAAGTGAGGCCAATGCTTAGGGAGAACAACAAAAGATTCAGTACAAAGCATTCACATGCTAAATCATAGACATGTCTCGTTAAGATGCCCTGAAATAAAACAATATTGCTGCCCAATTAATTAATTGCTTTTGAATTAATAGATTCTCGATGTTTGTATGTATTTGCTTAACTTGGAGTAGCATCTAACTATTTTAAAGAATGAAAGATTTGACAGGTTTGCAGCTGGAGATGAAGAAGAAGAAAACAAAATAAATAGACCACAGAAACAACAAAAAAATAGACACACTGCGGAAGGAGGATCTTGGCGGAGTTTTGGAAGGGGAAAGGGGGGTCGCAATGGAGGGAAAAGGGAAAGGGGAAAGGGGTCATGTCCAACTAGTTTACTCTCCTTTTGGAAGTACGGACATTAAAGCATTAGAAACATGGTAGATGTGCGATTCTTTAATATTGTTTTATATGCAACCTTTTTCCAGAGTTACGTGAACCACAAAAATATTTGTAGCTGGTTTACCTTGCTAAAAGTATTGGCTTCAAGGATGTTAATTAAAAAAAGTTTCTTGGTAAAAATGTCAAAAGAATTAATATATAATTTGGCATCTCATAATAACAAGTTTTGTTATTTAAATCTCTAGAAATTTGCACATGTATAAATTGGTTTCTGAAGAGATAAAATTATTTACAAATTGGCAATTGAAAAATTAAATTAGTAGACATGTTGATATTTTAGAGATTAATATGTAAAATTATGTAATTTTTTTATCACGACTCTCATCCTTCGAAATTAATTTTGTTTGAGATATGATGAGACGCCTAATATAAGTACATCTTCCAAGTACCAAATTATAGGTTAAATTATAATTATAATTTTTTTTTTTTTATATTTTAGGTTCTTGTTTAGTCTTTTTAAGTATAAGATTCCATTTTAGTCTATATTGATAAGGGAAATAAAAGGATATTTTTTTATAGGAAAAATATAGATAAATTGGTTAAGATTATGATAAAAGACCATTTCAATGTTTAATGGTACGGAAGAATTTCGTACGGTTCACACAAATGCGATGAGACGTAGCTTAGGTGGTCTGTTTTTAGTGGTTCTCGTTCAGTTTTCTTCGAGCAGTTAGAATCTCAGTCAAGAACTTCAAATCTTGCTTACAGATACAGATTTGATTTCGTTTTCAGCGACCGCTTCCTCACTTCATTTTCCAAAGTAACCTGATGAAAATGATCTCTTCCTCGATTGGCACTACTACAAGGGACCTATTCTACTACGGTTCTATGCGCATTACAATGATATAGACGTAGTTGAAAAGATACATATTTTAACTACGGTCAAGGGACCATCTTTGAAAACGGCATCTCAACTACGGTTATGATACCAACCACGTTTGAATACTGCCACATCAACTACGGTTCAGTTGATGAACCCATCTTTGATTAACCGATTTTCATTAAAAAAAAAATTTCCATCTATTCTACTACGGTTGTTGTTTCTAACCGTAGTGGATAAAAATTATTCAAACAGAGTTTGCTTAGAGGAACCGTAGTAGACATGTTTTTTTTTCATATTTTAGTATATATTTGAAACTTTTTATATATTATGTATATTATATATATATTAAATATTATTATTAAATTAAATTTAGAGACAATAAAATGATTAGATTCAACAAATTATTGGGTTAAAAAAAATATATCAAGACATTAAAATGTTACCTTCCATATCTCTTCACAAATTTAGAGACAATAATATATATATATATAACTGTAAACCCCATATGAGGCTGTAACGCTAATAATGACAAACCAAATTTCCACATTAAAATATCAACATTTTAATGTTGCTTTCCATATGTCTTTACAAATCCAAATTTCCAAAACCAAACCAAACCATATGAGGTTGTAACTGGTAAAAGGCTACTAATGACAAGGCCACACTACAAGCAAAGCAATTAAATCCTGCATGCACTCAACAAGCTTATCAACACCAACATGGCAAGGACAAATACAAATACCACCTGAAGAAATGGGCTCCAACAATTCGATCTTCAGACTTGGTCTTCTCTCCAATTAGGTTCAAGTCAATTGTGGAAGTGTTACTCCAAGTCCACAATGAGGTGGACAATACTTTTCAATTTAAGAATCTATTCTCAATAACAACCTGTCCAGACATCAAACACCAAAAGTTTATAATCACCCAAACAAGAAAAGAAGGGGGGTGGGTGTGTGTGGAGGGGAATCAGAATTAGGCCTGGGCAAAAAAAATCTGATATCTGATTAGGATCCAATAACTGATTTGGTCTAGTCCATTTTACTTATTTTTAATGGACCAGATTTTTTTTCCACATCTATATTTCATATCTATTTTTATATCTAAAATCTATTTTCTTTTTAAGCAGATTTTAATTAAAAAAAAAAAAAATTTGTTTTTCCTCCTCTCACGAGTCACCAAGGTCCACAGAATCTGTTTTTCCTCCTCTCACGATTCACCACAGAGCTTGGGCGGAACTTCCTCTCAGTCTCTCACGTTGGGATTCCTCTCACGCTTGAAGAAACTCTTACCTCGCTCTCTTTCTCCAAACCGGGTATCCTATTTCTCTCTTTTCCTTTCATTATTCCTTTTATTTTGTTGAAATGGGTTTGTAGATGAACCTTTCATTGTCTTTATTTTGTTTCTTTTCCATATTTCCTTCATTGAACTTTTCCTTTTCTCAATTTTGTTACTCTTCAAATGTTAATCGTTGTCAATGATTTTTGTTTCTTTTCCTCTTTCATTGTACATTATCTTGTTTATTTGATGAATTAATTTGTTAATTTTTTCTTTTAATTCTTCTACCTGCTCTCTACAAACTAAGTAGCAATTCGTCAAAACGTACAAGGGGAGAGAAGAGAATGTTGGCTGAGTATTGGTTTTGGTTCTAAAAAAAAAAAGTGTAAAATTTTGACGCAGAGAAATTAAAATGGGAAGCAAAAGTGGAAAAAAGAATAAGAAAAGAGGCTTAAATTGTAGGGACAGTGACCGAACCCCTTTGTGTTGTAACAGGGCCCTTCCCGTAGCAGAAAATGCCAGCATCACACATGGAGTCATAAACCCTTGAAGGAGGGTCCACCACCAGCAGGGAGGAATCTTTTGAGGTGTGAGCAACCTCACTCTGTGAATATATTTGAGCCTAAAACACTGCATACGGTAATTGTATTGTTTGCAGTGAACACAAAGATATGTGCTTCTCTTCATGAGTGTCACTACTAAAAAAGCAATGAAAGGTTCATCTTTAATAAAATGTGTGTTTTTATTTTATTTTACTCTTTTGAGATTCATATGTGATATGTGGATCTGTTTTGCCATGCCATGGTGCTTATTAACCCAGTATAAGGAATGATAACATTGAAGAAACAAGAAATGAATTTACAAACAATGTGCATTTTTGCAGTGTGTTATTTTGTCTCATTCTTGCACCAATTAGTTTAACATCCTGATCTAGTTGGGAGTTTGAGGATTAAGATTGTTGTTTAAACCTGTGACTGAGTGTTTAACCTTTTTAAATCTAGGAGATGCCTTTTGTTTTCATGTGTTGAACTTCGTAAGCACTCATCCCATGTCTAAGTCTGTAGAATGCCAAAAAGAAGTTTTTGCAGTCTGTAGGTAGTAGTATAAACATCTGAAGATAAACATTGACATGTTTCTTTTTCAACTCCAGATTACCAGTTGCAAACATGAATATCATCTGCACTGTATTCTTGAATGGTAAGCCTAGTCCTCAATAGATGGTTTGTTTGATCTTTTAACTTAAGTTTTTTGAAGCCTTGGAAAGTGATGTGAATTGTTTGCTTTCATCTAAAAATTTATTTTTCTCCCCTTAAGGTCGTAGAGAAGCAAAGAATGCCCAATATGTTGGCAGTTACTTATCTTGAAAGACCCTGCCAGGTATTTATATTTTGTTGGAAATCTCCATTCTTCTTTCTCCTCACACCTTAAGCATAATGCACGAGACTAGTGACATATACAAAGGTTAATTAGTTTCAAATTTACAATTAGAGCTAGCTAGCTAGCTATAGTTATAGTTGTTGCTATATATTGTTGACTTGTTATAGTTAAAAGAATCAATGCGTCTTTTCAGTTCTTTACTTTTAGATTTGTAAACCTCCTTCAACCAAACTCAGTTTCTCTATGTTTTAGTTTTTATGGAGCATAATGAGAGATACCGTTGCCTTAATTAATAGCTTGATTTTGTATGTGCAAGTATACCAAAATCTCTTTACATTGCTGCATGATTTATAGTTCTAATTTAATACTTCTGGCTTGTTAGTTTGTTTCAATTTTCAAATGGATTTTTCAATATTTTTTCCAACTGTTCAAACAAAATCTTAGAGCTGTAGGTAAAGTCCATTTAACGAGTTACACAAACAGGCTTCAATTTGAATGATTAAGTAGCCAGGCTTATCATTTGAGGAGTTATACAATTTATTCATAGCTCTGTTTTGCTACCTACAGGATTAATTCCATACGGAAGGGTGAATCATAATTTAAATTCTAGCTTAAAAATACATTATTATTAGAGTTTTACTATTAGGCTGATAGGAATTTATATTATGTGCAGAATTCCAAACTATCCCATTAAGGCCCAACTTTTCATGTAAAAAAATGATGCATGTAATTTTTTTTTGAAGTAATTCTTATCAAGTTCAAGTAGACAAGTGTTAAGTTTTCACTTTTTTGTGTGTAATTACTAAAATTTATAAAAAAATATTATAACACTAAAGTGGATTTTATTTAGATATGATCCAATCCATATCCACTTAAATGGATTGGATTTTAAATCCAAATTGATTTTTAAAAAATATGGATATAGATTTAAAATCCAATCTATTTAAGTAGATATGGATTGGATTTTTAATAATCCAATCCATGTCCACCCCTAATCAGAGTCTCCTTAGAAAGAAAACAAGAAAAAGGAATAAAGGACCAAAAGATCAGTTAGTAAAGACACACACAAAAAAAGAGAAACTGAGATTCAAGGACCAAAAGATTAGTTAGTACATTTATGTGCATCACAGTTTTTGATTTATTTGTACTATAATAAAAAATTAAGATCATGGAAATAGAAAAAATAGTAATAAAGTGTGTTTCACTACAGTGACATAATAAGAGGTCATATTGTGGACAACATTCAAGCTTTGGAACTTCTATAGCCTAGGTACCAGAGGCATCAAGCAATTTTTACTCTGCCTTCCTACTAGTCTATAAGTTTACAAGCAAAGACCTGGCTAAAGATAAACATTAACCTATATAAAAGCACAGAATTACCAAAAAGAAAAAGAAGCAGCTGGAATATCTATAATTAAAAAAATAGTTGAAGCATTTTGTAATTAAAAACAAGAAAAGGATAGTAAGAAAATGAGTCAATTCTTCTTCTCAAAACCTCCGTTAAATTTCCTGGTATCATGCCCAAGTCAGTGTATCAGTCCACTTCTTGGTAACCTTTAAGAAACCACTTTGGCCAGCCCAATAAGATGTTTCTTGACACAAATAATTTTTTCGTTCATGTTAAATAATATTTTTCTTGACACAACTAATTTTTTCGTTCATGTTAAATAATTAATGGATAATTAAATACAACATCGTCATTATTATTTAATAAATTCTCTAAAACGAGTTCACTCTATGTTAAGACTATAGTAAATTTTAAATTAAATTATATAAGTATTGAGACATGCACCCCTTATTAATTAGTCTATTATATATATTTATTATAACATTTGCTACTATATATGTGACATTTTGGTATAGTATAATTATTTTTAATTATTGATATCATATGTTGGGTGAATATATATAATGTATGACGTGATATTATTATTCTATGCTCAAAACCTACACTTTTAATCTTAACATCATGTTCTTTTACTAAAAAGTGGAAAAATCAGTTATCATGGATCAATTATTCGCTGAAAAGTTAAACTAGCATTTATATACATGTTTAGAAAGGGTCGCACAGTCTTTGAAGGTCTTGTTCAAGGTGGGTGAGCTTTAATCTACTTGACTCTAGTTGCTGCACATAAGCGTATTGCAATGGAACAACACATTTCCACAAAGTTACATTTTTCATTGTAATATATGATATTTTTCTATTCTAATCAAATGATGGGCACACCTTTTTCTTGAGACGGCTTTTCCTTGAAGCTTCTCTGTTTTGAGCTAAACGTCTCAGTGTCTGAATCCAAACCAAACAAGAATATCTTGACTTAGCTCCCACGTAAAAAAAAATCCAAAAACAAACACATACCTTGGAATATAATATTAATATTATGAATTTATAAACAAATGTGTGTGTGTCATATTCAAAACCTTTGCATCAAGTGGCTTCTCTGATGTGGAACCAGCTCCTTTCCTCTGAATAAAAAGAACCCCAAAAAATAAAGAATTAAGAGACTTGAAAGGTGAGAAAAAAATAGAAAGGTAAACTCAAATGTTAAATTAAAGCACTCAAATTTGGGGAACTTTAAAACCAGAACATATAATTATGTTAACAAGAACTTCATGTCTGCATTGAACTGTAACCTGCCAACGGATTTGGTGTTTAAATATTGGATCAGAACTAAGTCAAATCAATCAAAGCTATCAAAGCTATCATTTATTCTTCATCATACATAGCTTATACATGCTTCAAATGCATCCAATTTATAACCTGTCCATCAATATAAACAGTAAATATACATACCTCACTAGGATGTATGATGGTCTTGTACTTCTTCACAAATGGGGACCGCGCCTCTTCATTAAACTGAAATGAGTTTTAAAAAAAATACATTTCTAGCTGTTTAATCAAATTTCAAATAAAAAAGTAAAATCACTCAAACATGACCAAGGTTTTAAATCGCAGTCGCAATTTTGTAATGGTCCTTGATAATTGATATTGCAGACAAATGAAGCCAAAATGGCAGTCATGGATACCTGATAGAGTGCTTTTAGTTGAGTATTTTTCTATCATTCTTAGCTTATTTGATCTCTCTTGAACCTTTATTTTCCTATTCTAATTCAGTTTTTGGCCTACGCAAGTAAGTGGGCTTAATTGCTAATTGTTGCGTATTTTTGGATTTTTGGCTCACTTAACGTATCTGACTTGTGCAGGACCTATAAGGTGCTACTGATCTCCAAATGGAGCATTCTAGGAGTCCCTGGAAAGATAACGAAAAGATCTACAAGTTTGCTAGAAATAGCCCGAGGCCAATTCTGTCATTTAGAGGGTCATTTTAAGCTTTGAAGTTAGCACCTCTGTACTTGTAATTTTGGGCTGCGAATTTGACTTTCATGGTTGTAAATAGCAAATAATTAGATTGTTAGGTTTGTTTGTGGCCCATTTTATTTTCAGAACTTAGTCACTATATGTATTAGTGACTTAGTGAAACTTGGCAAGCACTTTTACATTCAATAAAAATAGTTTTTACTTTTCTTTCTTTTAGTTTTTAGGATCAAACTCTTGTTCTTTATTTTCTCTCATTTGTTCTTCATTGTTCTTCATCTTCTTCATTTTCATCTTGCTATCCTTTTATTTTACTGCACTCATTTCATGGGGCTTTCCTTGGTCATCATCATGGAAGGCTAAATCACTAATCAATCCAAGGATCTAACTCAAGCAAGAGAAGAATTGGAGTTTCGGTTCGGTATTTCGAATTCTACTTGAATGTTCACCTTCTTCTTCAATTTCTATTATGTTTTCATGATTATAAATGCATTTAAGATTGAAAGTGAATTAGGATTATGGATTCATGTCTTAATTTCAAATGATAATCACAAGATTAATTGAATGATAGTTCAGTTAGGATTGTGGTTTCAATCAATTTAGGAGTATAATCGATTGAACTGCTTCTATTGAGATTGAATGAATGTTCATGATAGAATCAATTTATGGGAATGATGATGATTCAAATAGCTTGGGTTGGTGAATTGGATTGATGCTTTCTAATCTGTTTTACTTTACTCCTTGATAATCTTGTTAATTTCTGCATTGTTCTTTAATTTTAATTTGTGTTCTTGCATGTTTTACTTTGCGCATACCAACTGTTCAACAAAAATCCCCCCTTATTATTACCAATGATTTGAAGCTAGAACCATATTGATCGTGTCTCTGAGTCGACCTAGGTTAGCTCTGTGCTACAAAATTAGCTTAGTAAAATTGTTTTTGATGCTTCTCGACAAAGTATTATCAATACCACAAAAACCTTAACATTGTGGCCAAATCTGCAGTTGGGACCGGTTTTGAAAACCTTAGACGAGAAACATGGCATTCACATTCACAAAACCATAATTCACCTGCGAAATGTGCTCAGCAGCAAAAAAAAAAAAAAGAAACACTTGATTTCAACTAATCACACAAACCAACACACACATTACACACTACTACCGAATAACAACACAACAAAATCAATTTCTATCACCCAACAAATTAAAAAGCAAAGGTTTTTTTTTTTAAATAATAATAAAAAAAAGTTAAGTTGCTTTGCCTGCTCAGAAAGGTAGAGTCTCTGGCGATTCTTGTAAGTGGCTTGTTCAAGCTGGGGGGCCCACCTATCAACAAACAAACAAAAACATTTAAAAAAAATAGATTTTTAGGATTGGAAAAATAAAAAGGGAAAAGAGAAAACCCTAGATGGTGTATTACCTGCAAGAGAGAGAGGGCCAGACGAGGTTGTGGTTGGCGAGCCAGTCGTAGAGGACAGGAACAAGGGACTTCCATTGCGTGTATTTCTCGTCCACCGAAGGTTGATGTTGTTGTTGTTGCTGCTGATGTTGTTCCTCTCCAAATACTCTGAGCTCCTCCGTTCAAGAACCCTCACCAAGCTCAAAACGTGCGAGAAGAAGTTCAAGCCGCCAAATTAGGGTTTGATGTTGATTCTGATGATGATGATGAGGGGGAGGACGAAGAAGGAGATGACGACTGTGGTGATGAAGAGGAGGATGTGTTGAAGGTGAGGAGGTTGGGTTCGGTGGTGGAGCTAAGGGAGGCGGTGGTGAAGCGCGAGGAGAGGCAGCGGGAGAGGGAGTCCCGCCGGGAGAAGGTGGAGGCAGAGCGGGAGAGGAAGAGGAGAGAGGCGGAGTTTCGGCGGGAGAGGCGGAGGGAGTTGTTGGAGGATCGGGAGATGGAGCTGGAGGAGCGGCAGTTGAAGTGGGCCAGGAGGGAGCTGGAGAAGAGGCTTCGGTTGGAGAGGGAGCTTGTTGGGGAGCGGTGGTGGCGGAAGCGTGTGGAGGAGAACACGGAAGAGAGCTAGGGCTTCGAGGAGAGAGGGTGAAGAAGATTGGAATTGGGGTTGTGTCATGGAGTGAGAAGAAGGGGCTGCTGACTGTGCTTTTACTATTAGGTTTTCACAATAAATTAATTAATATAATAACAAATCAACTACGGTTATCTTATTGAAACTGTTTTTGAAATAGCTAAATGATTACGGTCCAGTACCAACCGACTTTAAAATGGTTTTCGTAATAACTAAACGAAGACGGTTTGCGCATAACCGAGAAATGATTATCGTTCCCATTTCAACTACGGATTTCAAAAAACCGACTTTGAAAAGTAGCAATTTATTACAAAAATGCCACCGTGCACCTAACAACGACGGGTTTCATGGAACCGTCTTTAAATGACCGTCGTAGAAGCCTACAATTGTAGTAGTGGGCTTCTGTAGTGCATATTTAACCTGATTAAATTGGACTCTTGCTCTGGATTTCTGTGTTGCAGATTAAACAATGTAAAACCCACCTTCAATGACACAGATGCACGCTACATTACTATCAAACAGGTTTGAAATAGTGTACAGTCCAAAATAGTAAAATTACACGTGACAGTATCATAAGGGCTTAGGGACACGTGGCCAGCCTCAGCGTCAGCATTGTCCTTATAATAGGCGCTTACTCAGTCTCCAGGGGGCAGCCCGGACATGTGGTCCGGGCTGACTGTCAACACGGTAACAAGAACGCAGACGTCGACCCTCACCCAGGAGCCTGGACATCGGCGATATGCATTCTATTTGCTCAACGTACACCTCATCACAAGGATATTCAAATAAATGCAATCTTCTTATCTTATCATATCTCAACAAGTTATCTACTAATTGTTACTTATCTACAAGTAACAATATATCAACAAGGTACACATTATCTCTAATTCAAATTAAGATAATTGCATGCTATTATCTGTATTATTATCTTATCAACAGATTATCTCTAAGGAAAGGCCCAAGGCCCACTCCACGCTATAAATACAACCCTCCAGGTGCACTATCTCCATCTCGAACTCATCCCTCACTCGACATTGCATCCCTGAATCCCTCGACTCATACTTCGAACTCAACGTTCATTCACACTCTCTCTCTCTTATACTTGGATGCATTACTCAAGTCTCTCACTCTCCATTCTTTAGGTCGAGTCCACACTTGGCCCTCTTTACAAATTTAATGTTCTGACTTGAGTGTCGGAGTGTTGTTCCTTTGTTTTGCAGGTCCCTCCTCGAAGCAAAGCCTAACTCTACTCCGGCCTCACGGAATTTGGAGTCCACCAAGGCCACATCAAGCTCACACGTGGAATTTCCAGATTTCAGCGAGAACATTTGGCGTCCACCGTGGGGCCCAGGTAAAACTTACCCTGCGACCTCACATCTCAACGAATCACTAGCATTCGGCCATGGTCAACAGCTATAGTCTCTACCACGTCCTACCTCGTCCTAATCAGCAGGAAAACACTAAATGAGTTGGGAGCTATAGTCTCTGCCCCTCACTTAAAAATGAAATTTCCTACAATAACTGGAGAAATTGTCATTGTAAAGGCAGACCAAAAGCAAGCCAGACAATGCTATGTCGAGAGTCTTAAAGTGGCACCATATCCTCCTAACAGATGACCAGTCAGACACGATACCACTTCGGGGTACCACCCAAGTAATGAATATTGACAAAAATTTGTTTCCCTCTACACTAACAGTGTTTGTAGCCCATGATAGTCAAGCCTTCGATGTGGATCCACGCGACGATAATGTCGACAAAGGACCAAAACCGATCGAAGAGTTAGTCAAGCTACAGCTAGGTCCCAAACCAGGACAATGCACACAGCTCAGCAAAGGGCTCACCAACCACGAATACAGGCACATAACCGATGTGCTTCAGAAAAATGCAGCATTGTTTGCTTGGCAACCATCTGATATGCCTGGCATCAACCCTAGTGTCATATGTCACAGGTTAGCAATATCTCCACAAGCCAAACCTGTCGCACAGAAAAAGCGAAATATGGGAGAAGAACGACGAAAAGCAGTCAAGGAAGAAATTGACAAGCTACTAAAGGCCAACTTCATCAGAGAAGTCTGATATTCAACATGGCTCGCCAATGTTGTCATGGTTAAAAAAGCTAGTGGCAAATGGCGTATGTGCACGGACTTTACAGATTTGAACAAAGCATGTCCCAAGGATGCATACCCGTTACCCAACATTGACAGACTCGTCGATGGGGCGTCTGGGTTTCACATCCCAAGCTTCCTGGATGCATATTCTGGTTATAATCAAATCAGAATGCACGCTCCAGACGAGGAAAAGACTGCCTTCATCACCAAAGACGCCAATTACTGTTACAGGGTCATGCCGTTTGGCCTCAAAAATGCAGGAGCCACTTACCAACGACTGATGGACCGTGTTTTCAAAAGACAGATCGGATGCAACATTGAGGTATACGTAGATGACATGGTTGTCAAGTCTCAAAGCGTAGCCCAACACGTAGCGGATCTGGAAGAAGTATTCGGAGAAATCAGGAAGTATGACATGCGCCTTAACCCTGAGAAATGTACATTTGGGGTAGGAGGTGGCAAGTTTCTCGGTTTTATGATAACACACCGAGGTATTGAAGCCAATCCGGACAAGTGCTCAGCCATATTACAGATGTGCAGCCTGTAACACCCGAAAATTTTAGGAATCACAACCAATTACTGGGGTAAAATATTAATTAGAGGCAATACAGAAGGACCTAGGAAAAATGACGAAAATACCCCTGGAGATTTTGGAAATGATCAAAATACCCCTAGGTATTTTTAGCAAGAAATTTTAAGGAGGAAACTTTATAAGTACCTTGGAATGTCCAAAAATATATTTAGGGCAATAATTACAAAGATACTCTGACTATTTTTAGAAATGACGATTTTACCCCTAGGGTAAGTGGCAAAATTACCAAAATGCCCTTAGGTCAAAAATGACCAAGATGACTTTAGAAATTTGTGGGAACCTGAGTATGGGATAAAATACCTTTAAACAACAAATCATCAACATGATTGGGGGCAGAAAACCATAAACAGAAATTTCTATGAATTTTGGAAGATAGGTTGAAAAAGAGCTTAATCTAGACTACCCTAGGTATCAGAAAATTATAAAGAAAGG
>PYAF01004429.1:186956-231204 GCA_007407185.1 Glycine tomentella
ACTTGTATAATGAACTATTCCTGGTCTGTATTGATGGACTGTACTTTATTATTTTAATTAAACCGTGGAGAGAAAGAATTCATTTAGGATATAAGTGACTAGTAACATTCCAAGCAAAGGGAAATGAATTTTCGTGAAAAAATTTATAACCAATCTAATTCTAATACAAAGTGGACACAAGATTCCATCTAAAATCAATTAAACATGAGAGAGCAAAGAGAGGCGTTACACAGCCCTACCAATGTTAATGAAGTTCAGAAGCTGAATGGAAGACTAGCTGCACTATCCAGGTTTCTTCCAAAGCTGGCTGAGAAGGCAAAACCTTTTTATAGGTTGCTCACCAAAACAACGTCATTCCTATGGGATGACACTTGTGAGCAAGCCTTTATGACGTTCAAAGAAACGATCGCCGCGCCGCCTGTCTTGAGTCGACCTAGACAAGACACGCCATTGCTTTTATATCTCTCTGCAACAGATGACGCCATCAGTTCAGGACTCATCCAAGAAGAAGGGAAGCGTCAGCTCCCAATCTATTTCACCAGTCGCATGCTACAGGATGTTGAAAAGCATTACCAGATGATCGAGAAGATAGCCTTAGCACTAATCACCTCTGCCAGGCGCCTCAGACAGTACTTTCAGAGTCACCAGGTAATAGTTAAAACTAATTATCCTATTAAACAGGTACTCAGGAAATCGGAGCTGGCAGGACAAATGGTAGCATGGTCAATCGAATTGTCAGAATTTGACATTTGATATGAGCCACGCAGCCCAATGAAGGCACAATTCATGGCAGACTTCCTAGCCGAATTCACTGGGAAGGAAGAAACCATCCCAGACTGGTGGAATCTCTACGTGGATGGAGCATCCAACGTCCAGGGAAGCGGAGCAGGCATCATACTTGAAGGACCTGACAACATCTCACTAGAACAAGCCCTTAAATTCAAATTTAAGGCTTCCAACAACCAGGCCGAGTATGAGGCACTCATTGCAGGACTCAAGCTTGCCAAGGAAGTCGGGGCTCGATACCTGAGATGCTACTCCGACTCTCAATTGGTCCAAGGACAGATAGCGGACAAATACCAAACCAAAGAAGCGATACTCCTCCAATATTACCACCTGGCCAAGACACTCATAGACAGCTTCGAATGCTTTGAGATACATCACATACCTCGGGAGAATAATGCACGAGCAGACCTGCTGTCCAAGTTGGCTAGCACCAAGAAGGGTGGACATCTCAAGACAATCATTCAGGAAACACTTTAGAAACCGACCATTGACACGTCAATGGTGCTGGCTGTCCAAACACAGGAGTCTACTTGGATGACCCCTTATTGGGACTTTCTCTTAAGGGGAATACTTCCAGTGGATGAAAGTGAGGCCAGACGGTTAAAACGGCAAGCTAGTCACTACGTCATCGTTGACAATGAGTTATTCAAGTGAGGACTGACAGCACCTCTACTCAAGTGTCTGGACAGAGCATAGGCTGATTATGTCTTGAGAGAGCTTCACGAAGGGATATGCGGTCTCCATACAGGGGGACGATACTTGGCCACCAAGGTAGTACGTGCAGGATACTACTGGCCAACACTCAAGACAGATGCTTACAATTTTGTACGCAGATGCAAAAAATGCCAAGAATTTGCAGATATCCCACGAAGTCCCCCAGATAACCTTCATACGATATTTTCCCCATGGCCCTTCACCATGTGGGGCATGGATATCCTGGGGCCGTTTCCAAAAGCACCTAGGGTGCTAAAGTTTTTATTGGTGGCCATCGACTACTTCACCAAGTGGATCGAAGCAAAGCCATTGAGAGAAATAACTGCCACTGAAGTAGAAAGCTTCACGTGGAAAAATCTTATATGCAGGTATGGTCTACCTTATGCAATCATCACGGACAATGGAATGCAATTCAAAGCACAGACATATGAAGATTTCCTAACCAGACTGGGTATTAAACACCTAGTCACATCTGTGGAGCACCCCCAGACCAATGGTCAAGCAGAAGCGGCAAACAGAGTGATTCTCAAAGCCCTTCGCACTAGGCTTGACAAGTCCAAAGGGCTCTGGAGGGAGGAACTGCCCAGTATATTGTGGGCATATCATTGTTCACCTCATAGTACTACGAAAGAAACCCCTTTTCTCTTGACATATGGGACTGATGCTATGATTCCTGTCGAGCTAGGGGAACTTTCATCCAGAAGAATGCTTTTTCAGGAAAAACATAATGAAGACAACATGCGAGTGGAGCTGGAAACTAGTGAAGAACTTCGAGAAATGGCCAGAATCAAGGAAGAAGCAGCCAAGCTTCGCATGACACGAAGATACAATTCCAAAGTACAGCCTCGAACTTTCCAGCCAGGCGACCTAGTCTGGCGTGTCTGAGGAGAGGCTAGAAAGGAACTCCGTGCAGGCAAGCTTGGACCAAACTGGGAAGGCCCATTCAGAGTTGTCACCAACCTGGACAACGGCGCCTACAGATTACAGGAACTCAATGGCAAGGACATTCCAAGAACATGGAATGCCACCCACTTGAAGTTCTATTTTAGCTAAGAAGATCAAGGCCGGATGATGTACTCTTTTTCCTATTTCAAGTCCTTTTTTCCCACTCGATTTTTCACTTGAAAAGGTTTTAACGAGGCACATCCGAGGAAAAATAAGATGTATTCCAGATTACATCAATAAACATATCCTTTTTGTCTTTTATTTATGACAATATTACAAAATCCTTGACTATATTATTGCTTGAGTATGCTTCTAGCTTCTAGGTCCAGCATCGACAGAGATTCAAGACCATGTCTTGACAACTTGATCAAGGTCCATCGTTTGCAAGCCTCATTAAAATCCAGGGCGGACGCATCTTGGTACTTGCAAAGGTTCATAAAATGCTGGGACTTCCTAGTGGGACCTCCAACACAACCCAAGGCATCCCCTTGGTCGAACGCAGTTTCTTAAAATCCATTAACCTGCTGAACCTAGCTAAAAAATCCAGGGTTGACACCTGGTAATCTCCAAAGGTTCATAAAATCCTAGGATCTTCCTAGTTGGACCTCCAGCAAAATCCAAGGTAGCCCCTTGGTCGGATATACAGTCAGTAATTTCGGTTTCCTGGTTGACTACAAAATTCCAAGGTCCGAGTTTGGTCCTTGGTTCGGGGTCCGCCTCGGTGATCCGACCAAACTATGCAGAACCATCCAGACAGGTTCGTAAGGCTAGAGCGTTGGTCAGCGCAAAATTCCAAGGTCCGAGTTTGGTCCTTGGTCCGGGGTCCGCCTCGGTGATCCGACCAAACTACGCAGAACCACCCAGACAGGTTCGTAAGGCTAGAGCGTTGGTCGGCACAAAATTCCAAGGTCCGAGTTCCGTCCTTGGTCTGGGGTCCGCCTCGGTGATCCGACCAAACTACGCAGAACCATCCAGATAGGTTCGTAAGGCTAGAGCGTTGGTCTGCGCAAAAATTCCAAGGTCCGTCCTTGGTCCGGGGTCCGCCTCGGTGATCTGACCAAACTATGCAGAACCACTCAGACGGGTTCGTAAGACTAGAGCATTGGTCGGCAACCCCAGAACTCTTTCTGGGTCATTTACAGGTTTATAAATCTAAGCTTTGACAGTCTTGGTCGACCTTCATCTTTACAGGTTCATAAATCCAAGCTTTGACAGTCTTGGTCGACCTTCATCTTACAGGTTCATAAATCCAAGCTCTGACAGTCTTGGTCGATCTTCACCTTTACAGGTTCATAAACCCAAGTTCTGGTAAACCGTCAAGGTTCATAAACCCAAGTCTTGGTCGACCTTCATCTATACAGGTTTATAAAATCCGAGCTTTATAAATCTTCGAAGCTTCGGTCAACATCTTAAAATCCAGGGTGGACGCACCACTGGTACATCATTGAATGGGCTCAAGACCGTGTCGTGAAGAACCCCGACAAAATCCTGCTTGGACAATTAGACTGAAGTAAGACTTGACAACTATGAGGTATGACTATGTCCACCCTCGACATATGTTATCTTTGTTATATTTTTCCTTGCAGCAATAAATTCGACATAAAAACCAAGTAAGTTTTCTTGGTATCATGGAATTCTAATGGAGAAAACCATGTCATAAAACTGCACAATTATCAATAATTCTTGATAACCCATTACTCTCACGACTTGAGATTAATTTGCGGTCAACCTCGTTATCATCAAATTATTTAAGAAGCACGAGGTATGAAGCATTTTATTATGGTGATTTCAGTACTCAAATTTTTATTAATATAGAAATACGAGGTACGAAGAAAGCATCTTTAAATGCACAAGTGTCCAGGTTCATATACTTGGAATTATAACACCTATGGAACCTCAATAGGCAATGCCATAGGATATTTCTGTTTTGCAGGAATAATATTGTTTTGCAGGATAACTATTCAAAAATCACCCTCGACATTATGCTCATGGTGGAAACTTTAACAAGAAGAACATCCACAGAAACTGCAACAGAACAGAATTAAAAACGATTCAAGGATCAAGCTTGACATTACAAGATCTCAGTCACCTCTTTGGCGGATCAGTATTTTCCAAGTCTTAACGAATGGTTTGGGATTCGATCACATTATCAAACAAATCAAAAGATTGAAACAACGCACGGTCAAGCAGATCACGAGGATGCAAATGCAGAAATAGCACAAGTAAAAGAAGACACAGAATATTGAAACAAAAGAAGAACAAACTTTCATTAAGTTGTTAAAAACTTTACAAAAGCCTTCACAGCTGAAAAGTAAAACAAAGGGAAAATACAAATCTAACTTTACTATTTTCCTTGGTCCCTAGCATACATTTTTGCCCTAATGGCTTTGGTACGACAACCTTTATCCAGAATCCAAGGATAAAAGATCTCCACCTCCTCCTGGTGAGACGATCTCCACTCAGGATTTGGTGAGATGATCTCCACCTGGTGCTAGTGAGGCAACCCCCACCGAGTGGAGAAGAGAAGACCCTCGTCCGTCAGGGCATTGAGGATGAGCTTCTGCACCTTTATCTCCCTCATTGGGACGAAGTTTGTTTGCAGCAGCACCTCCTTCGCTGGAAGCGGTTGGAGTCGACTGGGCGCGACGTGCACGAAGGAAGATTTCGATCTCATCCATGAAGCTCCATTTCTTCCTTCGCTTGGAAGAGTGGGATCCTTCAGAAGACCCTCCATGGACGCCCTCCTCAGAAGAATCTCCAATGGAGATTACCTCGCGCATAATGCGCTGTTCAACAGAGCCACCAAAATCGCTGCCTCCCATACCTAGGGCGGAATCAGAAATGGGTGACTCAGACATTTTCAAACGAAAAAGGAAATTTGCTATTTTGGAAGAAAAAAGCTCGAAGAAGAAACTCAGAGAGCAAGGACACAGGTGAAAATGACAATGGCAAAATCACGGCTATTTAAAGAGAGGGAAAGCTCGATGGTTACTTGGGCGGGAGAACGAAACGTCTCCTAGAAGCTCGCGTCGTGATTAAACCATCACGACCCCCACTACCGCATGATCATTCCCACTACGCACGATCCCAATGATCGTGACCTATCCCAGGCTGACACGTGGACGTAAATAAAGGCATGGGCGGAACAGGACTATTTGCATTTATGAAGGGATTGAGCGTATCTTTAAAAATCACATCAGACGGTCAGGAAATCTTGATCATTTACTGCCGTGGTCAGACTTATCTAAAAAAGTCAAGGTTAAACATTCTCTCTCTATGGACTGCACAGTTACCTATACAGGTTCGTAAACCCAAAATAAAAAAATTAAAGTTTTGGTCGACCTTTGAAGATATCAACCTCGACACCTCATGTCTACCCTCGGAGGCTGACAATTTTTGCTACGACACCAGACATATTACTGTTACGCTTTTTCACCCTCTTTCGCCCATAAATTCGCTCAGAGACTGGGGGGCTTATGTACAGTCCAAAATAGTAAAATTACACGTGGCAGTATCATAAGGGCCTAGGGACACGTGGCTAGCCTCAGCGTCAGCATTGTCCTTATAATAGGCGCTTACTCAGTCTCCAGGGGGCAGCCCGGACATGTGGTCCGGGCTGACTGTCAACACAGTAACAAGAACGCGGACGTCGACCTCACCCGGGAGCCTGGACATCCGCGATATGCATTCTATTTGCTCAACGTACACCTCATCACAAGGATATTCAAATAAATGCTATAAATACAACCCTCCAGGTGCGCTCTCTCCATCTCGAACTCATCCCTCACTCAACATTGCATCCCTGAATCCATCGACTCATACTTCGAACTCAACGTTCATTCACACTCTCTCTTTCTTATACTTGGATGCATTACCCAAGTCTCTCACTCTCCATTCTTTAGGCCGAGTCCACACTTGACCCTCTTTACAAATTTAATGTTCTGACTTGAGCGTCAGAGTGTTTTTCTTTTGTTTTGTAGGTCCCTCCTCGGAGCAAAGCTTAACTCTACTCGTCACGAAATTTGGAGTCCACCAAATCCACATCAAGCTCACACGTGGAATTTCCAGATTTCGGCGAGAACAAATAGCAATAGAGCAAGAGCAACAATGACCAACGGACTGCCAAACAAAGATCAACAAAGTGCTCTACTACCGCAACAATAATTAACAAGTGTTTTGTGAATTTGTTTCTTTAGTTTTGTTGAGATAACTTCCAGAATTGATGGGATAGAATCGAGGATGAGAACAGATTTTTTTAATATTTAATTTATTATTTTAATAAATAATTACACATAAAAAACAATTACACGTCGGTTCGTACATTTTGTGTTCCAATCTATCGTATCATATAACATTGTCGTAGAAGAAAAAGATTATGATTTCTTAAAAATAGAAAACAAGTTGTGCAATAGTTTGAAATTTAAAATGAATAACAACTATAAGTAATGAATGATTTGATGGGAGGATTTACTATAACTTTATAAATTATTTATTAACGTTAAGATGCACGTATCTGATTTTTTACTTTATAAATAAGTTGTGTTTCAAATTTTACGAACACACAATTAATCCAACACAAAGTCTATTTTATCCAACATTTACCTTTAATGATTTCAACCTTTATTGCTTTATTTTATAACATTTTTCTTTATACTTTGATTTATTATTTTCGTTTACAACCCTTTATTTATATCTTTTACTTTTATCTTTCACCTAAAATCGTATATTCTCCATTCCTCTTCATTCACCCACACCAAATACTTTTAGAAGTAGCTTGGGAACACATAGTCAAGAAACAAATTCTCTTTCTTGGCATAATCATCATCATTATTTTGGAATCTAGCTTGTCGATATAAGGTTAATCGAAATGTAATCAACTGATTTTAAAACAATCTTTTATGTTTTAAACTTAAGTCAATGTTTCCCTTTTGAAGCACTTTTCATTTTTTATTTTTGGTTATGATTTTTAACCTTTTTTTAATTGAATGTCCCATTAGATTCAAGTTAGGGGGTCTTCTCACAAAAATTTGAAAGAACTGATCCACGAGAAGCCAACCACAAAAGTTAGGCCAATGCTTGGGGATAATTGCAATCAATTCAGGACATAGCACTGTCATGCTAAATAAGTGACATGTCTCATTCAAAATAGTGTAAAATAGAATAGTATTGTTGCCTAGTAATTGTACTACTTATGAAGTGAAAGAATCCTCTTTGTTTGTATGTTTTTGGTTAAATTGGAGTAGTGGTCCAATGATTTGAAGAATAAAAGATTTGAAAGATTTTGCGACTAGACATTTCTTTCTGTAATCATGTTATTAGTGTCAACATAATTAGCTAAATCTTTGATTTATTGCTTTTCCTATAATTTATCTACAATATTCTCTGATTTATTTGCTGCATTTATTTCATTAATTGACAGATGTGAATAGCTATAAATTAGTCATGTATTAGGCAAAGTTTTCTTGTATAGTGATAAGCAAAGTTTCCTTGTATAGTGTTAGAGGTTATTATTTAATGAGATTCTCTCCATCATGAGAGGCATTCAATCAATTTTGATATCTAAAACCTACTTGCTCCTTTTCCAATTTAAATTCTAAACTCTTAATTTTCTCAACTCAAATCTCATTTTAATTTTATATTTCTCTCGTTTTAATTCTATTTAATTAGCAATAATTACTTTGTCAAACGCATAATCCTTGTGAAAATAACATTTTGGACTTGTTTAGATGTAAGCTTCTCTAGAAGCACTTCTAGAAAAAGAAAGTAAGAAGAAAAAAATGAAATGAACTTCTCTATAAGATAAAATGAGTTTTTCATTAGCTCATTTGTAGATGTCATCTCATCTTTTGGAGAAGCTATATTGGTAAACTTCTAAAAATTAGTTAATAGAGAGCTCCTTTTTGCTTATGAAAAATCCCATATAATTTTTTTCTTCTTATTTTATTCTTTTAGAAGTATTTTTAAAGAAGCTTACCCAAACATGCCCTTTATTTATTACTTGATGAAACCTTACACTTGCGGTTTTTGTCTATCAACTTTTTGACGCCATTGTTGAGGATCAAACCTGCAAGGGTACGTTGTTGTTAAGTGATAAATCTATCGTTGTTTTCGTTGGAGTCATACATTTGGGAAAGTAATTATTGCTAACTAAATGAAATTAAAATGAAAAAAATAAAAATTAAAGTGAGAACTGAGTTGGGGAAAGTCAAAGTTTAGAATTTAAATTGAAAAAGGAGTAAATAATTAAAATTGGATGAAATTCAATTTATGAAGGTTTTCAAGATTGGGGTTCACACTATGACAATAAACAACAATTACCCTTGTGTTATTGTGAGTTCTAGCATTAAGTGAAGTTATCCAATAAATATATAAGTTGCATTCCAAGATTTGAGGCGGGTGATGTGGAACTTCCTAACACCCTCCCTACACATATGTCTGTAAAAACAAACGAGCCTATTACAATAGACAATTTACTAAGATGGGTTATTAGCTCTAATATCATTTTAGAATATTCCATCTTAAAACTAATTAGCATTTAGTGAAGTTGTCAAACAAATATATAAATTATATTCTAAGAATTGAGGTAGACGATGTGAAACTTTCCAACAATTAGTGCGTAGTACACACTAATTTTGTCATAATTAATTTTTGCCAAAATATCTAACTAATTATCTTTAATAGGATCTCCAATCAAATTTTTTGATCTACAAAACTCAAATTTAAGACTTTGTTTTAGGGATTGAACTTGTTGGTATACACATCATGTCATTATGATAGTTTGGCAGGATGTGTATGCATGTATGTGTGTAGAAGAGAGAGAGAGAGAGAGTTTTTGTGGTTTTGTCATTGGTGTACATGTATGTGGGAACAAGAGATTCATTATGCCTATGTTTGGGTTATCATTCATGTGTCACCAACCTACGTTTACAAACAGAAGGATCCTCTTATGCGTTGAACTTGCTTTGAAATTTCTGTTTTAGCAATTTGGACGAATACACAAATATGAAGTCTACGTAATTTTGGCTAAAATTGTTGTTTATGTTTCTTCAAGGATTTTTTCCAATCTTGTTCAATGAAAAAGGTTTAAAATGCCATGTTGAATCCAAAGACAACATTCATAGTTTCATTACTCTACATGTATTAACAAAACCAATGTGGTTCGTTATTTAGTTTATATCAAAGACAATTTGATTAACAATGTAATTTATTGATATATTTCCTAGAAATTATTCTGGCAAATTATGCCTAGATCATTTTTGTTGTTAAATATTTAAATTAATTATAAAATATTTACTTTTCATTGTTGGTTTCTTTTCTATTGCTTGACTAAGTCAAAACCACATAAGGTGATCCACTCATCTTATCTTCTTTGGAATAAGTTGTTGCTAATCTTATCCCTTATTATCTTTAGCAACTATGCCTACATTTTATGCATATCAAAAAATAATCTCTTTGATGGGAAGAGGTTATAAAAGGAGATGTGCACCATGGTCAAGGTCCCTGTGCTTACTATCTGAAAAATCTCAATACATTATCAGTGAATGATAGTGAAAGCATAGAAGATCTTTAAGCCAAAAGTCAGGTTAGTTTGAAGACTCATAAACTGTTTACAGATTACTTGACTCACGGACAACTGTAAATCATCTTCGGAGCAAACAAGAATAGCAATGGGGGGAGGTATTTGTGATCTTAATTTTTTTCACATTTGATCTAATAGCTTCTGATGTATATAAACATGATTAGATCACTTAGTTTTTCTTACATTTGGTATCAAAGCCCATTTTTGCCTCTGTCTTGCTTTTGTTTGACACTAATATTTTTGAAATATTGTTTTATTGAAATATGGTATTTTATTTGAAAGTTTTAATTATTAAGAAGCCTTGGAATCAAATGGAAATTGAATTTCTAACCTTTTTGTAAATTAAAACATGGATTTCGGTGTTGAAAAAGGCTAAAAAACCATTGGGTTTTTAATTTTGGTCCGAGGGTCGCAACCGGGTCAAAGTGACCTGGCTCAAGGTTGAAGATGATGAACAGTAAAGAAAAAAAAGGGACATTTTATGCTAGCTGGGTCTCAAACTCACGTCCATCCATTCAGTAAAACTCATGCAAACCACTAAACTATTTAAGATTAACTAATAGTTATTTGTTTTTTCTGTTTGTTATATGCTTATGCGTTCCTGTTTAATTTTGGAATTTGTAGAGTTTTGATTTGTTTTATGCATGAATATATTCTGGGAAAGTTTATTCTATGCATATATATTAAATCAAATGCATAATATTATGTTTCAATTATGCAATTGTATATGAGACTTTTATCATCATTATATTATATCTTGATCTTAAAGTGCATAATAAGATTTATACTCATATGATTAAGGTTTATGTCTAAGTGATATTTATAATTTTAACTAATTATGGATTAGTCACAATATTTCTAATTTGATTAAAATTATATATTAAATTATTTAAAGATCATATAAGGAATTAGGCATAATATTGTAATTAATTGTTACACTTTTCAAGTTATTATTTCGTGATATTTAATTATTTGACATTATTGCTTGGAGTTTAAAGCAATAATATAAAGATAATACTAGTGATCTATGTAATTTAATTAATTAAAGCTTAGCCACTACAACTTTAATTATTTATGTTATGTATTAATAGCCTTTAGATCACATAAGGTAGATGATACTAATTGTAATTAATCATAATAGAATATAGTAGATATTATCCCACATAAATTTCTATTATATTTTTGTATGATTAATTAAGATAAAATATTAAATTATATTTTTTGATTTGCCCACAGGGATCAAGACATATAACTTGATAGCTTTATCATGTTTATGTGAATTTAATTGAATTAAAATTTTAGCCCACAGACAAATTTTATGTCGATAAATTCATAAATATAAGCATGACTTACATTGGTAAAACATGATACATTATTTTTGCCTCAAATTTTAATGATAAGCATATATGTTGAATTATTTTACAACTATACAACCTATTAATACAATTGATGTCCCAGAATTGAGAGGAGATTATTTTTCTATATGGAAAGAAATGATTATGCTTACGTTAGTGTATATGGACATTGATTATGCTATCAGGAAAGCTGAGCCACCAACAATTATAGAGAACAATGAACCAGAGGAGATGGATCTGTGTGAGAAATGGGAAAGATCCAACAAACTCTGTGTGATGTTCATTAAGACTAAAATATAGGTTAATATTAAGGGCTCAGTTGAACAGTATGACAATGTGAGAGTGCTCCTGAAGTACATTGATGAACAATTTGACACTTCAGGGAAAGCATTGACCATTACTTTAATAATGAAATTTTCTTCCATGAAGCTCAATACTCTGAAGGGTGTGTGTGAGCACATCATGTAGATGAGGGACATTGCATGTCAACTTAAAACTCTAGAGGTGAACATATCTGACTCCTTTCTGGTTCATTTTATTATGAATACTCTCCCAGCACCATATGATCCCTTTTAAAATATCCGACAACACACATAAAGACAAATGGTCTATTAATGAACTCATGACCATGTGTGTTCAGGAAGAGGGGAGGTTGTAGTTGGAACAAGGAGAGAGTACTCTTATGACGATCGAAAGGAAGGATAATAAGAAAGGTCATAAGAACAAAGGAAGTGGTAAAATATCACCTCAAGCTGGAATTAAGAAAGAATTCAGGTGTTTCTTCTATAAAAAGAAGGGGCACATGAAGAAATATTGTCCTAAGTTCAAGCTATGGTTTGGAAAAGAAAGGTATGCCTACCTCTTTAGTTTGTTATGAATCTAATATGATTAATCACAACACATGGTGGATTGATTTGCAATATGGTATTTTCTATATTAATTTGCAAAATGATACCACTTATGATGTTGTGCATGTTAATGCTGGCATAAAACAATTTGTTACGAATGAGGATTCCTCTATGTATGGCACCTAAGATTATGACATCTCTCTATCGAGAGAATTAAACGATTGGTAAATGAAGGGGTACTTAGTGCTTTGGATTTTGCTGATTTTGATACTTGTATAGATTGCATTAAGGGTAAGCAAACCAACAAGTCTAAGAAGGTTGCAAAGAGGAACTCAAATCTATTAAAAATCATACATACAAATATGTATTTTCCAGACATGGACGCAAGTAGTTTGAAATACTTTATCACCTTCATAGACGATTTTTTATGATATATGCATCTCTACTTCATTCTAAAGATGAAACTTTAGATGCCTTTAAAGTTTTTAAGGCCAAAGTGGAGAAACAATGTGTAAAGCATATTAAGATCATGAAATCCGATAGAGGTGGTGAATACTATGGTAGATATACAGAGAATGAACAAGCACCTGGTCTATTTGCGAACTTTCTTCAAGAACATGGGATTGTTGCCCAATACACTATGCCTGGTTCTTCGGATCAGAATGGTGTGACAAAAAGAAGAAACCAAACTTTAATGGAGATGGTGCGAAGTATGCCTAGTAGCTCCAACTGACTAAGTTATTGTGGATTAAAGCACTGAAGACGACAATGTACATATTGAACCGAGTTCCAACTAAGGTTGTCCCAAAGACACCAATTGAGTAATTTAAGAGTTGGAAATCGAGTTTGCGACATGTATGATTTGGGGATGCCCATCTAAAGTGAGAATATATAACCCATAAGAGAAGAAGCTTGGTCCAAGGACCATTAGTGAATACTTCATTGGATATGCTCAAAGGTTTAAGGGATACAAATTTTATTGTCCATTTCATAGTACTAGGATTGCGGAATCAAGAAATGTTAAATTTCTTGAGAATGACTTGATTAGTGGGAGTGATCAATCCAGAGATTTTGTTTTTGAGAAAGATCATTTAGTTACTCAATCATCCATTTCAAATCTTAGATTGGTTGTTATTAACAATACTCTTCCAGCTCAACCGGGTGTTGTGCAACCTATCATTCAAGATCCACAACCTGTTTATAATCCAGTAGATCAGGTTGTTCATGAGGAGCAAGAAGAAATTGTTGATCAACCAATTGAACAACAAGTTCCTCCAGAAGATAATGAAACAACATTAAGGAGATTTACCAAAATAAAGAAATCACTAATACCGAGTGATTTTGTTGTGTACCTATAGGAATCTAGCTATCTATTGGAACTGAAAATGATCCTGAAATGTTTTCACAAGCCATGAGTTCTAAAAAATCAAACTTGTGGCATAACGCTATGAAAGATGAGATGAATTCTATGGCATTGAATGGAGTCTAGGATCTTGTTTAGTTGCCTGATTGTGCGAAAGCCATTGGATGTAAATGTGGTGTATGGCTGAAACCATTAGCCATTAGTTTGCCCAAATTTACCTTGCAATGAAACCCAATCTTCAAGAAAACTTCAAGAACACACAAGCTTGCCAAGCTTTCACGAAAATGTATGGCTGGAAGCTTTCTTTAATGGAAGCAATGGAAGATGGAATAGAGGTTAGGGATGAAGGGGGAAGACACCATGGAGAAGCTCTCCAATAAGTCTAGGAAGAATCACCCCAATAGCTTGAAGCCATTGATAAGAAACAAGATGTTCTTGCACAAGAACAAGAGAGAAACTCTCACACAAATTTCAGATTTGTATTAATGAACCAAAATTAGTTTATGTTTAGTTTTGGGCACCTTATAAAAGCCACAAAATTACAAGCTAATACATATGAAATGACAATTCAAATGAAGCTTGTAGTGCACACTAAAGGAGCCTAAAGCAAGCTTAATGAAGCTTTTGGTGCAAGCTTCTCCTAAGTGACCCTTGGCTGTCCCAAACTCTCTTGGCTGTCCCATTTTTGTAAAAGGTGCAGTATTTTTAACTTCTAAGTGCAACCAACTAATTTACTAAGTTGCTACACTAATTACACGCAGGTGCACCTACACCTCTTTACACAATTGCACTAAAAAACTTTCTTATTGTTTCTACTTTTGCTTGTAACAAGTGCTGAATTTAATTGGAATTGAATTGAACTTGAGACATTAAAATTCATCCCTTGTTATCCTTGAGTTTGTGCTTCATGCTTGTCCAAATTAGCCTTAATGTGGTCTTGAAGTGATTGGATTCTAGCTCTTGTCATGGGTCCTTTAAAGCTCATCAAAGGAAGTGCTTCTAGCTCTCCTTCTAGACCTTTAGCACTACAACAAGGGAGCTGTAACACCCCGTATGCATCCGGTGTATTAACATATTACTTAATCAGATAAGCGCATAATTACTTTAATTAAAAAGCCACGGAAGCGATTTCAAAACCATATTTCTTGATTCATTATGTATGGTCCGCATAAACATATATCAAACTACCGGGCTATCTCATGGATCCAAAACAACACAACTAACGGTAGATACATCAACAATATCTATATAGATATATCAGGAGGAAACCACAGGTATATATACATATATACAAAATCAGGACACTCACAGTGTCTATACAACAGAATAAGCACCAAGTGCCCCGATCACAAAGATCTCATCCTCACACGAGGGCATACACCATATAATGTCCATGTACAAAACATAACCAAAACATGTGTGCACACACACATCTTCCCTCACAGGGGTACAAAATACATTAACAAAACAAAACAACTGAGCCTCCAAGCTCTCCAAATGCTGCCAAGCAGCTACACATGACTGTCTCTACTGGGGCCTTCCACCCTGAGACTGATCATCTCTGCCAGATGAGTCACCTGCAAAACATAATCCCCACACGGGGTGAGATACACATCTCAGTAAGCTCAGAACTCTTGGAGGCTTCTCCTCCCCCTGGCTCACTTCCATGACACACGTCATCAAAGGCATCACAAACAACCGGCCACCTGGCCCTCACAACGAATACATAGCCAATCATGTAGCTCTAATGTATATCTGCGGAACTACGCCGCCCAAGATGCATCATCATCAACATCAGGACTCTCAGCCCTCAGTGTGATGCCGGAACTCACACCCGTGCCATTCCATCGGGAGCTACCCCTTACGCATGGACTTACATATATGGCACCTCCGAGAATAGGCTTCAACCGCGACAGGACCACCTATCTCTTGGTCTTAAGGGATCATCATCACCCTTTACGTGAGCAAACCAAACTAGGAGGTGCGCTCTTCTCCTAGAGAGGTCCATATCTATCTAACTGGCCAGAAGATCTATTCGAAAGACAACCATACATACAAAGCATTGATTATGCATACATATCATTATGAGGAATGCAACAACCATTCAATGCACATGCACCATGAATGCAACCATCACTCCCTCGGAGTATGGTGGAATACAGCAGTGGGAAACACTCCCAAGAAACCAAGAACTTACCTGGCAAAGCCGTGCTCTGCGAGTCAATCCCTGAACGGTGGTCTACTGATGTGTTGCAAACACATCTTAGTTTTAAGTTAGTTTTAGGATAGAATTTAATTGAATAAATAGGAATTTAGGGTAGAATTAGCTTAATTGTTAATTATATTTGATTATATCTCATTCTTTGCCAAAGTATGAATTTTAGGGCCAAAAGAGGAGTTTAAAGCCAAATAAAGAAGAAAACAAGATTCAAAGTCTCGCGCAGATCGCGCCAGTATCCGTGCAAGTCGCGCCATGATAGAAAAGCCAGGCATTCAACTCGAAGTAGTCGCGCCACTCGCGTTAGGAGCCACGCCAATAGCGTCATCAAATCGCAAGCTCCGCGTGGATAGCGCCATGTCTCGCGATCCGCGCCAGACGCCTGGATCAGCCTTTCAACTCGAATAACCCGCGCGATCCGCGCGGACATCCACGCTATCAGCGTCATGAATTCGAACTACTGGCGCGATCAGCGCCACAACCCGAGCCAGCTGCGCTGCGAAGGCGCTGTTTCCTGAATTAAAAAGATTGAGTTCGAAATTGGCACAGAAAATAGGCTTTGTTACTCTAATTAAATCATTCTATAAATAAAGGCCTCTGGGACTGACTCTGGCATCATCTAATCATCCAACATCATCTCTACACTTCCCTCCATCATTCTAAACCCTTGGAAGTCAAGAATCAAGGCTAGGTCACTGCAGAATCATATGTTATTTGACAGCTTTGGTTTCTTTGAGGCCTATGGTAGGCTAAACATTTGTATTGTGGGAAGGCCATGAACTGATGTAAACTCCTCTGTAACTTGACTGGTATTGAATGAGAATTCTTATTGCTTTATTTTACTCTGTGCTTTATTGTTTATTCTTATTTAGAATTGGCCATTCTATTTAGGTATTGAGGGTTAGGATTTGTAATGGGGACGTTGGGATTCTAATTTCTGACCTTAGTAAAATAACAGTTATTCATTACCTAGGGATAGGGTTGCGTGGTTGCAAAACCTTATAATATAGTCTTTTACATGCTTAACTTGATAGATTTCACCAAGGAATTGGGTTTTTGATTCAGGTTAAAGGGTTAATTCACTAAGGAATTAGGGATTAACTAAAGTAGGAAAGATTTATTCTCTGCGCAAAAGAAATAGCAACTCCTATGATATAGTCTTTTATATGCTTGATAAGAATTACTAAGGAATTAGGATTGTTGTCAAAGGGTTAAATTGTTAAGGAATTAGGATTTACAATAATAGGAAAGATGTATCATTTGTGATCAAACTTGATAACCCAGTTAAGTGAAAGAGGTAGTGAACATTAGGGATTGTGCCTGACCACAATCGTTTCTTCCATTGGTAACACTTCAATTTATTTTACTGTTTATTTTAATTTCTGTTTTTACTCAACAACCAATCAATCAACAACAACTTCTTTCAACATTTTTTGTTTTACTTTCAATTACATTGATTCCTTATTACTGTGAATTTCACCCCAATCCCTGTGGAGAACGATACTCACTTACCTATTTTATTACTTGAAACGATCGATGCACTTGCCTTAGTGTGCGGAATAATCGCAACAAGTTTTTGGCGCCGTTGCCGGGGATTGGTAAACGAATTTTTACAGTAATTTTTAATCTTTGTAATTGGAATTTTGTTACTAATCACTTCTCTAAGTTTTATGCGAGGTTCAGTTAACCCTGAGGATTTACAGTTCGATCCTGAAATTGAAAGAACCATCCGAAGGAGACTAACCAGACAAAGAAGAAGGAGAGAAGCTGAAAATTTTGACTTTAACTCAATCCCTGAATTAGAGTCTGAAGCAGAGATGGCTGAAGAACAACATAATCAACCAAGGCAAAGACCGGAAGATGAACTGATGGAGGATATTCTGGCTCTTATGTTCACAAGACCAAACTCCAGCATTGTGAGGCCACCAATACAAGCTAACCATTTTGATATAAATCCTTCAGTGATTGTATTGGTGGAAAGAAGTCAGTTTGGAGGAGAAGATTTTGAAGACCCTCATGATTTCATAGACAGATTTCTGAGAATCTGTGACACTATCAGACACCAAGGGGTCTCAGATGATGCTGTAAGACTAAGCCTATTCCCTTTTGCTGTTAAGGGAAATGCACTGAGATGGCTGAAAATAGCATCTCAACTTGGGAGGACTTAGTCTCAAGATTCTTTGCCCAATACTTTTCCATGGATAAATATAACCGGTTGGTGAATGAAATCACCAATTTTACTCAGAATGGAAGAGAATCCCTGTGTGCTGCATGGAATAGATTCCAAGAATTAATTAGAAGATGTCCACAATATGACATGCCTGTGGGTAAGCAGGTACGTATTTTCTTTAATGGTATGACTCCTGAAACTCGTATGATTGTTAATGTTGCAGCAGGGGGCACAATAAGGTCAAAAACTGCAGCTCAAACCTATGAGCTAATTAAATCTCTGGCCTGTATTGAAAATGAAAGCATTACCATTCAGCCAAAGAGAGAACTAATACAATTGTGCAACAATGATGCCATGTTTGCAGAGCAGAAAATTTTAGCCCAACAGCTGGCTAAATTAAATGAAAAAATTGATAGACTTCAAGTCTCTACAGCCCAAGTTTCAACCAGCAAGCCACATGTCTGCTGTGAATACTGCCAAGGTGAGCATGAATCTAATGAATGCCCTATTCTTGTTGGAGCTGACCCTGTGCAGGTTAATGGCGTTTGGAATGATCAAAGGCAGCAGCAACCATACCAGCAGCAGCCCTATCAGAGAAACAACAATTTTGCTGTAGGAAACAACTACCAGAGAAATATTCAAGGAGGAGGATTAGACTATAAGTCCAGTCATTATCTGCAGCCTCCTTCCATTCCAACCACTAGTATTTCTGAACTTGAAAAGATAGTGATGCAGCTGTCACAAACAACAACAGAATTTATAGTTGAGACTAGAGCTCACCACAAAAATCAAGATGCCTCAATCCGGAATCTTGAAATTCAAATTGGTCAATTGGCAAAGCAAATTTTTGAAAGGCCACCAGGACAGTTTCCCAGTGACACAGTGACAAATCCAAGGGAACATGTCAATGCTATCACTACCAGGAGTGGTACGGTGCTTACTTCACTGGAAGATCCTACGGTGAAGAAAAATTCAGCAGCTGAAGCAGAAGAAGAAAAAGCTGCAGAGTCAGAGAAAGAAAAGCCTACAGATAAAGAGAAGAAGGAGAAAAATACTGCACCTTCCAAGAGGCAATGGGATTTCTCTCGCTTTGAGAAACCCCCATATCCAGTGCAGAACAAGCAACAAATTCAGCAGCAGCAATTTGCCAGGTTCTTAGACATGTTTAAGAAGTTACATATAAATATCCCATTTGCTGAGGCATTAGCCAATATGCCTAATTATGCAAAATTCATGAAGGAACTTCTATCTAAGAAACATAAGTTAAAGGACTGTGAAACCATAGCACTCACTGAGGAGTGCAGTGCCATCATTTTGAGGAAGCTTCCAAAGAAATTGAAAGACCCTGGAAGTTTTAATATCCCTATAGCCATAGGAAATATAAATGTAGGGAGGGCACTATGTGACTTAGGGGCTAGTATAAACTTAATGCCATTATCAATGTGTAAATCCCTAGGCATAAATGAATTAAAACCTACTAGAGTTTCCTTGCAACTAGCAGATCGTTCCTTAAGGAAACCATCAGGGGTCATAGAAGATGTGTTGGTCAAAGTAGATAAGTTCATTTTCCCTGCAGACTTTATTGTGTTAGATATGGAAGGTGAAAGTGAAATCCCTCTGCTGTTAGGGAGGTCCTTTTTAGCAACTGCTAGGGCCTTGATTGATGTAGAACAGGGAAAATTGGAACTTAGGATAATGAATCTGTTGTTTTTAATGTTTTCAATACTGTGAAAGATCCATCTGACACACATAACTGTGCTGGGCTAGATTTTTTGGATGTTGCTTGTGCAGGTATAATAGATGCAGAAAATGCATCAGCAGAAATTGCAGCAGTGAAAATTACTGCAGAATTGAATGTTGCAGACCAAGAATCCACACCAGAAACCAATGAACCTGTGCTGGACGTGCTGGAGAAAAAGGAAGATGATATTCTAGATGGAGCACCAAAGGTAAAGCTGAAAGAAAAAGCTGTGGAAACATCTGAAAAGAAAGGTGTCAAAAAGCTGGATGCTGCACATGGGAGATGCCAAACTATAAACAAAACACCTACAACTGCAGATGAAAATGCTAGAACTTGTAAAGGGAAGACCAAGAAGTGGCGTAACAAAATTCGCCAAAAAGAAATTGAGCCAGGACAACAAGTGCTGTTATCAAAATATCGCCTGAAGTTTCCAGATAAGTCAGAATTCTTTTGGTCTGGTCCTTTCTTAGTGCAAAAGATTTGCCCTCATGGAATAGTTGAGATTTTCTCTTTAGACAAGGGCAGAGCTTTTAAAGTTAACAAATGTCGGCTGAAGCTTTACTTTGAAGACCAAGTAGATAGAGATTCAGTTCCTATTCCACTTCAATCCACTAATGATTAAACAGCAGGCCACGTCTAGCTTAAGACATTAAACGAGCACTCTTTTGATGTAAATACATAGTTCTTTAAGTTTTGTTTGATAGCATTAGAATTATAATTATGCATGTTTAATTTCTAGGCATTTAGGTTTATGCATTGTTAGTTAGACTAAGTAAATCAAAAAGCATTTAAAAAGAAAGAGAAAAGGCCTATTAAAAGTGTGGTGCGACCCGCGCCAAGTGCACGGCCAATCCACGCTAACCGCGTGAACCTCATGCTGGTCGTGCCAACCATTCGACCCTGAGCCTCCCATCTGCATGATCTAGCGCGAACCGCGCCAAGACACGGTCACTTCACGCGACTAGCGTGAACAGTGGCGCTAATCACGCCAACTTCCAGAACCTGTGGCGCTAATCGCGCCAACTGCGAGAACCTGAGGCGCTACTCGCGCCATATTTTTTTTTTTTTTTAGAAAACAAGGTTATTATAGGAGCCAATCAACAACGATACTAAACCCCATACGAAAACAGTTGTAGAACTGTCATTGTTGCGCATGTCGTCGAAAAACATGACATTCGTCGATGATTCCAAAAACCGTCTTCAATGATATTTTTTTTAAACGCCTACAAAGAAAATTTTAAAGTCAAAACCGCAAAACATACAAAGACAATTTTCGCCTTAAAACCGTCTTTGTATATAAACATACAAAGATTTTTTTTTTTTTACATATAAACAAAGACAATTTTAAGCCAAAACCAACTTTGTATGTTTATATACAAAGACAGTTATGCCTTAAAACCATCTTTGTTTATCATTTTTTTTATAATATGGCTACAAAGACGGTTTTTATGCCAAAACCGTCCTTGTATGTACATATACAAAGACGGTTTTGCCTTAAAACCGTCCTTCTTTATCATTTTTTTATAATATGGCTACAAAGACGGTTTTGCCTTAAAACCGACTTTGTTTATCTTTTTTTTTATTTTATTTTATTATGGCTACAAAGATGATTTTCATGCCAAAACCGTCCTTGTATGTATATATACAAATACGATTTTGCCTTAAAATTGTCTTTATTTATCATTTTTTTTATAATATGGCTACAAAGACGATTTTAAGCCAAAACCGTCTTTGTATATTCATATACAAAGATGATTTTGTCTTAAAATCGTCTTTGTTTATCATTTTTTTATAATATAGCTACAAAGACGATTTTAAGCCAAAATCGTCTTTGTATGTTTATATACAAAGACCGTTTTGCCTTAAAATTGTCTTTGTTTATCATTTTTTTATAATATGGCTACAAAGACGATTTTAAGCCAAAACCGTCTTTGTATGTTCATATATACAAAAACGGTTTTGTCTTAAACCATCTTTGTTTATCTTTTTTTATTTTATTATGGCTACAAAGACGATTTTCATGCCAAAACCGTCATTGTATGTATATATACAAATACGATTTTGCCTTAAAATCGTCTATGTTTATCATTTTTTTTATAATATGGCTACAAAGACGGTTTTAAGCCAAAACCACCTTTGTATGTTCATATACAAAGATGGTTTTGCCTTAAAATCGTCTTTGTTTATCATTTTTTTATAATATAGCTACAAAGACAATTTTAAGCCAAAACCGTCTTTGTATGTTTATATAGAAAGACCGTTTTGCCTTAAAATCGTCTTTGTTTATCATTTTTTTTATAATATGGATATAAAGATGGTTTTTGAGCCAAAATCGTCGTTGTATGTGTATACACAAAGACGGTTTAGCCGTAAAACCGTCTTTGTTATCATTTTGTTTTTCGTAATTGCTTTCTATATATATGATACTACTACGAAATGAACCGATGGAGTAACATCTAATTGAATTGTCACTTATAAAAACCAACATATTCAACAATATTTATTCTATAAATAAAATGACAAACCAATATTTATTTCGCATTGGACACGAAATATATAATGTCACATCATTTAAACAAGCATCATAGTTTATATCCTTCAACATCGCAGTGATGACACCAATCATAGTAACTTATGCCTAATAGTGTTCCAATGTTTATGGAAAATGTACAAAAGCCAGACAACAATGACATTAAATTTTGACAAACAATAGAAATTAAACCTTTTAATTAAATCTACCCCTTTGGTTATCCATGAATCCTATAGTAAATTGACTGCTACAAGAGTAACAATGTGTCTTATATTCATAATCCACAACTGTGTCACTTTCAATATTATATGTCCTTTTGAGAAATTCAGCAACTACAGTTGGTCTTCACTATTCTTCACCAGTAGAAACTGCAGTTGGGAGAAATCACAATACCATAGAACTTAAGGTTGCCAGTAAATGAGAAAAAGGGCAAAGGAATTGGAATAGGAACATTGATGCCCACCTAGTTAAAATGCAGTCACAAAGTGACGATCCAAACATTAACAGTGTCAAATATATATAGCTAGAGTACCTTTTTAAGTGAGTGAAAGAAATAGATATTAAGTATTAAATCTAACCAATGGTCAACATTAAAACACATAACTAAAGTTTTTTAAAAATTCACATGACTTGGTTGCATGATACTAGAAAACATCATAGTTAGATGACAAAACTGCCCCGTCTCAATTTCAGTATGATATTTCCTTGCAGCCACACCAGATGTTGTACATATAGAAGCACCGTTTCCATACCTGTTTTAAAAGTCTGAGTAAGAGATAAACAAAAGTTTAAGTCTTTTAACAAATACAAATGAAAATGCAGCAGTTGTTAAAATATACTTGTTTATGGCCTCTTCCAAGCTAGCAGGCTGATGTTAAAATTTTTAAAATATAAATAAAAATTGTGTCAACATAACATTATATTTATCTAAAATGAAAAATGCAAGGCAGATGAGCCTCCTACATGACTAAATATTGACAAATAATATGTTTCGAAATTAGTGGATCCTAAGTATGAGACAAATAAAATGTACCTCCATGAGAAGAAGAACTGGTCCAAAGATCTCTTCCTGCACAGGCCGTGATAGAGATAGTCAAGTTTAGTTCAAGTCTAAACCTTGTAGCACTTACAGATTGGTAAACACTTGCAAAATTCGTTAGTAAACAATTACAAATTGATGATTAGTGAGAAAATTACCTTGTAGCACTTCATGTTGGCGGTGACATCTGATAACATGGTTGGGCCAATAAAATTGCCAGATTCATATCGTGGGACCTACTTATTCACAAAAGAATTGTTGAGCATTCTTAAAATGATATTAACAGGTGAAAATTTAAGCAATTAACTATATGGAAAAATAAAGGACTATACCGAATGATCTTCAGCATGTGGAATAATGATATGCACAAAATTGTATGTCCTTTACATTCCACTTGGGGTTCTTCATTTTAACTTATTGCATCTCAACTTGATGGGTGTCAAAGGAGGGAAGGGAGGACCAACGAGCAAGAATGAACAAAGCAACAAAATCAAGAGTTAAAAGTTAAGCCAAACCAATTTTTATTGCGCTAAAACACCCTGGCTTTATGCATACCACCAAACAACTGAACCAACCGCCATTTTTCAACTTTTGAAAATATTTACACATGAATATAAAAGGTTACATTTCTTTAATTGGTTGTATTTAATTGGTTAACCAACACAACTGTACAACAACTGTTAGTTACCAACCAAATCAAATGCTACATAAAGATAAATGTTTCATGATCTCTTATATGTTTTTCTTATTTTTTGTTTGTTTTCTGTAAGGCCTCAGGAAGAGGAGTGCTATAATTGAAGATGATTACTTTAGTTACAATCTTTGCATGCAAAAATCATTTTGCTGCCTTCTTATTTTCCAAACATGTCAATTGATATGCTAAAGATTGAACAAGAAAATTGATCATACATGAAAAAGTATGGAAATGATAAAAATGATTGAGAATATAAAAGCTACCACTATTTTCTTCCATCAAGAACTAGTCCGACACCACTTTCAACCTCAAATTGGATTAATCTATGTATTCGCTCCTTTGCCTGTGCAGTGGGTAAGGTTGAGAGAATATTTAAGAAACATATAACTAAAATGTATACAAGATCAATTTTGAAATGTGATGCACTAACTAGTAATTGTTAAACAATAATATGAAGATTTGTTATCAGTCCAACAACCATAAACATACTTGTTTGCTAATGACTGGACCAAGGTCTGCATCAGGTTCAGTTCCAACATTTACTTTAAGAATAGGAGAAAGCTCCACAAGTTTACTTTCCTTGGAAAAATAATGTGAAGACTAAAGGATGAAGTTATTATACTTAAAATATTCTAAAATACATGGTTAAAAGTAAGTTTTATGAGGCCAAAGAAGAACTCAATGTCAATTTCCTCACCAAGACTGATCACAAAGAAATCCAAATACTTGGAACAGTCTATTCGGGGAAATCCCATTGGAATTATCAAAAGGATGGAAATAATTAATTATCCCTACTAATTTGCACAGCAAGAAAAATGCTCACAAAATGTGATTATATTTTAGAGATGTTGAATTATGTCTTAGTAAAGGAATAGTGATGAGAGGTATGTGATGCACACCAAAGACATCCATATCATTTTAGAAGAAGCACTAGAGGAAGAGCATAAAATTGCTTCATGCGTAAGATGATACCACAAAAATAATAATAAAACAAATTGAATAACAACATGGTAGAGAAGGATACCACAATTTTTAGTCTCCAATAAAAACAACAGTGCTGACAGCCATGCACCTTTGTCCAGTAGCCCCAAAACCTGCAGCAGCTAAGTACCACATGCCAAATATGCCCATGAGTTCATTTACTAGGAAATAGTGATGACCACAATGTTTAGAAAAGGTTATAGCATACATGGTTTCCATGAACTATATTGAAGACACCCCAGGCAAACCAGCTTCCATTGCCAATTCTGCAAGCATTGCAGAGGCACCTGCAAAAATGCCAATGTCAGAAAAAAATTCTCTCTGCTATAAGTTGCAAGTAACAAAAAATAATGAATCATGAAAGTCCTTAACAGTAGACTGTATATTTCTGAGTTGTGCTAGTTAAGTGTGTTATTACCGTTGAAGCATGATGCACGTACCGTTACATGGATGGGGAAGAAAAACTCAAGGGAGGACGATAATATTTAGTATTCCATTACTAGATGGATAAATAAGACCAAAATTAATATACACTTCTCAAACTGTAACATTTGACATTGTTTCATTCTTCCTAATATATCTATTTAGAAATCAAATTTAATAAGATGATCCTTGTGAGGCAGAAACAAGGACAAAGTCAAAAGGCAAGACACCAATATTTTACTTGGGTGACACAATGTTTAAAATGTAACACAATGTTTAAAATGTTGTCAATAACCAACAAATACAGCATAAGCATTTGTGAAAGGTGACATGTCTACAATTCAGAATTTTGACTTTTTTTAATTTCCAAAAAATATGTTGCCCATTGCTTGCGAATTGTTGTTATTTGTTCAATGTGCAACGATGTTCCATCACTAAAACCACTGCAACATAAATATGGATCAAAATCAATTCAGTTTAATGTAATTCACAAATACATATTCATACTAATTGAAGGAATTTTAAGGGGTTACTATAATTATACCGTGCTCCAGTCATTCTTCAAACCCCCGGTTACTATGTTCCACATCCAATACATTACATAATACCCACACTGATATCCTCCGTGTTGAACATGGCTCTAAATTGAGCAAAAAACATATCCACTTGTTAACCAATAACAAATTTTAAAATATCAGCAATGGATACGTAGGTTTCTTTCAAAGACTAACCTTTAACTCAATCCAGGTGGGTGCAGGTGGATTAGCTTTACAATCTCTTGTGGTCTTCAATGTCTTCATTGCACTGATTTAGTTAAAAAAAACATGATAATTGCGGTTAACATGTAAATGATATGTGTACCTAACTTTGTAATTGAGCAAATGTATGATGTCCTGAACAACTTACTTGTTAATTACCACTTTTATGTGAACATCGACCTTCTTACGCAATGAACAAAGCCATACCACGGTATCGTTGTTAGGACAAAGAATAAAAAGCTGCCAATGCGCCCTGCATTTTACAAAATAATACCCAGCAAATGATGTACATTTTCATGTAGTTATATTGTGTACATTTTACTTACTGATTCAAGTATGCTCCCAGGTACAGCTGTCTTTGTGAATCCTTCATCCATGTTTCAATGTATTCCTGACATTGTGCACGTCTGTCATTTGCATTGTGTATCGATTGAGGCTCAAAAAATGCATACACCGAAGTTTCACCCAACGTTGTAGTCCAGTCCTCCATAAACCTATTTATAAATTTTAATTGAAACATATGACACATATATATTTGTAAGGACAATGAAAAAGAACTTATTGTAATGAGGTATTCACTGCACAATTTACTTACATGATCCACAACTACAGTGCAAATATGTTCAAACACTTGTTCCCTGGTATAATTTCATTCACATCAGAAAAGGTTATGAACAAGGAGGATTCAACATTTGAAATCCCAAATTTAGACCTTTCCCACAACACTGCTACAGGGTTGTAATAAAGTTCGTATAGGATCTTAACCAAATCATCCAATGCATCAATATCATTTCCACATTTTTTTGAACTTGTAACAGCTTCAACCACCTGCTTTGGACAATTGTCTGAATCCTAAATGTGGTAAACATATGATTGTTAATCCTGACATAAATTTACCATTGAGTTGCATAATAAGAAACCAAATTTGTGTGACTTCCGTAATTAATAAAGGTACCTGTTGTGACACTGGTTTAATAGGATGTGTGGATCATGCAACAAATGTGTTAAGGGTATCTCTGATGTACTTTGAGTACCGTTGTTGGGAGTTTTAGTACTTACCCTTACAACATCATTTGCATACTGTACGTTGTGAATGCTGGAGTCCCCGGCATAAACTTTTCCCAGTACCACTAGCTGTGTAGAATGCTTACATTGAATGTACAACCCCATACACATCACAACATCATTAGCATGTTCTTCAGCAAATGGATTGGTTGGGTTTTCCACACAACTCCCCTTTGTGCTCACTCGGGAAACTAATTTATCTATATCTAGCTCAACTGGGTGTGAAATTGGTGAGGCCATTTAAGATAACTCAACTTTTATTTCTTTCTTCAACTCTCGCTTCCATTCTTCCTTAAGGTTTTTGATTAATTCAGCCAATTGTTCTGCTTTGATGGATGCAGACGAACTACTAGAGGCACGTGAAGTGTGTCCAAAGTATTGGTTGATGGTCACACCTGACCCTCTAGTATTCAGTTCATCTTGTCGTTTCTAAATCTTTTCCTCCATAAACTTCTTTTCAAGCAAATCATAGCCCTTATGAGACAAAGCGTGTGGGCAATCATTCATTTTTTGAGTTTCTTGGGCCTTTTTCCTAATTCCCTGTTAAAAAAAATTGATGCTAATGTGACCTTCGAATCCCGTATCATTGACAAGGTCATTTGATTCATGTCAAACAACAGTTTATTTTATAACCTTCCAATTTGGGGACTTTCGGCTTGCAACAAATTCCTCCCATTTGTATGTGTCTAGACCATACACAACCGAGGGATCGTCTTTACGTTGCCTATTTGAGTTAGCATAAATGTATTTAGTTGTTAGGCAAGACTTAAATGGTCTCCATCTAGTGCCCACCAATGCCATAACCTTCTTCTTAGCTTTTGCAGCTTCGGGATATCAAATTTTGCTTGCAACAAATGAAATAGAAAAGTACGTGACTCACAAGTTTTTATCAGATGAGTTTAACCACATCAAACAAAGCCTTGCATACCAAAATGTCATCGCATACTAGATCCTTTAGGGAGTCTGGTACATCTTTCCAATTGCAATGTATAATAGGAATCTTCTCTCTTGCAACGACCCCAAGATAGTTGTGGAACTTCTCTTTGTTGTTGTCTGATCCTCTCCCAGTATTAGGGTTGACGTTTACTGTTGGCCTAGCCTCATCCAAGCTTCTCAAAGTCAACCTTCTTAGCCTGGTGGATTGTCTACTCCTCCTAGATGTGGACTTGAAGAGTCATTTGAATTGGGAGGGGACAAAGGAGGGGTTGCCATTAATCTGAAAAACATAAGTGAAAACAATAAAATACATTAGTGATAACATAAAATATTTGTAAAGTTACGTAATTACTGCTGGAAAACATTGTTATTTTGTTTGTTATTAATGTTTAAAACCATTACTTGAATATCACGCAGTTACGTATGAATGTTCTACCATAAACCTTCATCATGATCAACACGATTTGCATGTTCATCGTCAACTTCTTGGTCTTCAACAATGGAAGGCATTCATGTTGAGAAAGCAAATATCTCACTAATATCAACTATAGTTTCATCATTTTGGTGACTGACACCCGACGTTCTTCCACGTAACACCACCAAAAATCTTGAATCGCACACAAGTGTTACCGTTTACCCACTGACACCTGGATATAAAATACATGTCTAGCTTGTTCTGCCATTATAAAAGGCTCGTCCTTGTAATCGACCTTATCAAGTTCTACTAACGTAAATCCAAATCGATCTTCAAGCACACCAGTGTTATCGTTTACCCACTGACACTTGAACACAGGCACTCTAAATGCAGTATAATAAAGCTCCCATATTTCTTGAATTACTCCAAAGGAAGGCATCGTAGATCGAATCGGGTTGTTATCAGATGCACCACAAAATTCCTCAGAAGTCGCGTCTGTAACACCCTGAAATTTCGATAACTAAAAATAGACGTTTGATGTATTTCTTGTGTTATTTGATTAGTTTAGATTAGTTTAATTGTTGTGTAAATTATCCTTGCGCAATTGCTTAGTGTGGATGTCAAGTTATGTGGAGTTTGTTTGAGCTGGGTTGTAATTGAGTGATTCCGAGTTTGACCCTAAACCTATTTTAGAAAAATCACCATTATGAATTGGTTAACCGTTGGATCGCCTTCAAATTTTACATATAGTCCTATAACAAAAATATGTAACTTTTGACCGTTTGGATTGGTGAAATAACATCTAAAGAGTGAGAAATTAATTTTTCATAGAAGCAAAAATTTTAAAATTGGGTCAGCTCGTCCAAGCGAATTTTGGCAGGCATTTTGGCTCGCCTAGGCGAGTCAAAGCGGTGATAAATTTGTACCATCAGAAACAATCATGAAAATGGATCTTTTTACCTTCCCCCAACCTCCCACCATCACCCTGCACTACCCAAGACCATCGGTGACTACCACAAGGCACCGCCGCTTGCCGTTGGACCATCGTACGGAGAGGAACACTTTAATGAAAGTGAAATCTTCAAAACTCAACTTGAGGATTCGGTAGAGAATGGAGCCTCCAATCCTACTTTCTTGGTTTCCTTGAGGTAATCTTAGTTTCTTTTGTTTTCTCGTAGTTAGTTTAAGCTTTTCTTAGTGTCTCTTGCATTTTGAGTACCGTTGTTGGGAGTTTTACACTTCCTTTGAAAAACCCTTTGAAAATGAGATGCTGTAAAAATATCATTTTTATGAAATTGATGTTAGTTATGTGATCCTTGTTGAAACTTGATCACATTGGTGTGATTGGAATTTCATAATAATGTCTTTTGATGTGAACTCCCAAAACACCGTTTAGTCCCTTTTTGATTTGAGTGGGTATTTGACCCCAAATGTTAACATTGACCTTTTCTTTGAAATCTATACTAAATTGTCTTCGATTCGGTATATAGAGCTCTGCGTTCTGACAAGCACGCGTATTTGAAAGATCATGAAACAACACCGCTAGGCTGTAACAAGGAGAACTCCTAGTTAGGTAAGGGGAGTTTATTATTTAGTTATAGTTTTGGTACCATAGTTGGGGCCAGGGAGTCCAACTATGAGGATATCTATTTGTCCCTATTGTGTGTTGTTTTTCAAGAAAAGTTATGTTTTAAACTAATGGGATGCGGTAAAATTATTATTGATGTATGTTGGTCCCTGTTGGTGTGCTCGTTTTCAAGAAAAACTGTGTTTTTAACTAATGGGATGAGATAAATTTGCTTGTTGATGGATAAAACTATGAATGGTGTTGTTGTTGTAATGATTGGATTTTTGGGGAAAGTCTTAATTACAGAGGAGACTCTGTCCAAAATTTTATAATGCGTTCTCCTATTTAATTCTCTAGTAAATATTTAAATGGGCATAAAAGTGTGTTTTCTATATTGTAGTCATCCTCTTTAATTTAGAATTTTCCTAAAATACTAGTCTCATGGTAATATGGATTGTAAATGAATGAGATGATGTTAAAATGGGATGATGTGATTGAGTTGATGATGATGTAATGAGATAATGTTGATATAGTTGACGATGTTGAATATTGATGTTTATGATGATGATATTGAAATAAAATGATGCTGATGTTGTTGATGATATTGAAATTTAGGTGTTATTGGTGTGGTTGGTGATGTTTAAATGAGATAATCATGATGTGGTTAACGATGTTCAAATGAGATAATGTTGATGTGGTTGATGATGTTGGAATGAGATGAGTTTGATATGTATGATGATGATATTGAGATGATGTGGATGTTGATAATGACATTGATAAGAGATAATGTTGATATGAACAATGTCATTGTGTGATGTGGATATACATGGTTACCCATGGGGGTGCATGACGGGTTACCCTTGCGAGGAAGGATGTGTTCCTAGCCACGGTCAATGCATCGGTGAGCCCACATTGGTATGTTATGTAAGTACATGGGGGGTGCATGACAGGTTACCCTTGCAAGGAAGGATGTGTTCCTGGTTGGGTCATGCATTGATGGTGCCCATGTTTCATACTTCATGTTGCATTGATGGAAATAGAATGAAGACATGTGCGTACCTGTGGGTTTCTGTGGGCTGAAAATGTAGGTACCAAGGGGGCGTCAGGTTAGGAATTCCCGTGCGCCACTGGTTGATCACCTTAGGGGAGAATGGCATGTGCACGACAGGGCGACCCTGATAGGCGATGAATCATTTTCCTGAGAGGCTATTTCCCCTGGATATGGTACTACATTGCATGGTGAGAGTGAAATCAAGAGCATGCATCATTCCAATCATGATTGTTTGATTTGTGAAATGAATTGGATGATTGGTTTGTTGAGTGTGTATTGGACTGATGGAATTATGTTAATAATTGTGGTTGTTATTGTTGTTTCCTTTCCAATTGTGATTACCTGATAATTGTTGGTTATATATAATAAACTCACCCTTGCATTTGTTGTACCGTGTGGTTGGTACCTGTGATGATCGCGAACCCTCATTTGTGGGAACAGATGAGCAGCAATAGGTGACCTTGGAGGGAGATCTTCTTTTTAGTTGGAGCCGCTGAACCAACTTGATAATGTTGGGACTCTTTTTGGAAAAGAGTTGTGTTTTGTTAATCAACTCTTTCTTAGTTAGTCCTTTGATTCTTTTTGTTGGTTATGTAATTCCAAACGTAAATATTTGTAAATACAACTAGATTATGTTCTGACATGTGAATGATATGTAATGTTTTAAATGCACATACACATGTATCCATTTATGTATTTGGTCCATTGTATGATAATTGTATTATCACGAAAAATTTACTACCATTTTCATAATCAAATTAATGGAGTTTTCATTAAAATTTGAAATTCATACAATTAGATTAGTGATATCGTAGCAACGAGGCGGGTCATTACAGCGTCAACACTGACCCCACTGTTCTGGACATTACTATTATCGTCTAATGGTTTTGTGTAGAAGGAATAGTTGTTGATATCGTATCCCTTCCAAGTGGGGACATTGAGATTCGGGCCAACAGCTAACAGTCTTAACGTCTTTGAGGCACTGCCATCACGAAGAATTTGTTCTTTAAACTAGGTAACAAAAGTTCTATTATGTTCTTGTAACACCTTCATGAAGTTCATTCTTGGGTGACACTCTTTTAAATATTGTTTGTGCCTTTCTATGTAAGGCAAAGCCTCTTTCGTGTTATTAAAAACATACAAATGAACTTGTGAAACCTATCGTCGATTAAATGTGTTTGTATCCTCGTGTACCTTTACCTCCCCTTAATAGATGATGACAGGTTTCTGGAATCCCAATAGGTTTAAGTGCATCGATGTACTTAGAACAAAACTCAATACTTTCTTCGGTAACATATCTTTCAACAATGGAAGCCTCTGGACGATATTGATTCTTGGTATAACCTTTTAACACTTTCATGTAGCGCTCAACCGAATACATCCACCGTAGAAAACTGGACCACACAACCTAATCTCCCTGACTAAGTGAACAATTTAGTGGACCATTATGTCAAAAAAAGATGGAGGAAAAAACATCTCCAATTGATAAAGGACAATGACAACGTCGTTCTCCAAATCATCCAACTGTTTCGGGTCAATGACTTTGGTATAAAAAGCATTAAACAAGAAGCACAAACAAGTTATTGCAACCCTATCTTTTTCAGGCAATATACCACAAATTGCAAGGGGGAAAATAAGTTTGTCAAGCTTGAAGAGTATCCTTGTGGGACTTTCATACTGCGCAAACACTGACAAAATTGATTTTTTTCTCTTGTTGACAAAGTGTGGCTTGCAGGGGGAAAATACGTTTGTCGACCTTGACGAGATTTCAAATTATCCTTTGTCTTCCCTTGAATGTTAAGAAGGGTGCCAATTAAACTATCACAAACATTTTTCTCAACATGCATTAGGTCTATACAATGTCTGACATCCAGATCGGACATAAAAAGCCTTCCAAATTTGGATACCAGTATGGAAGATAAAAAAATATGGATCTTTTCTTCCAAATTTGCTTGTCAGATGCATCCTTTTTTTGGTTTTTTCCAAAAATAGTCATGATGTCCTTCACACGATCATAAACTTCTTTTCCTGCTAACGGTGTAGGCGCCATTTCCTTCTCTTGACAACAATAAAAAGCCTTCTTCAATCGTCGATATGGGTGATAGGGTTTGAGAAATCTCCAATGCCTTGTATATATTGTCTTCTTTCCATGTTTTAGTTGGACAAAACTCGTATGTTTTTCACATATAGGACATGCGTGATGTCCTTTGACACTATATCCACTCAAATTCCAATATGTTGGAAAGTCATTAATGGTACAAAAGACCATGGCATGCAACCTAAAAGTTTCCTGCAGGTACCCATCAAAGACATCATCCCCGTCAACCCACAATTGTTTCAAGTCTTCAATCAACCGCGCCAGATACACATCAATATCATTTCTTGATTGTCTTGGACCCGCTATCATCATACACAACATAATGTATTTTCACTTCATGCACAACAAAGGATGGAGGTTGTAAATCATAAGCAATACATGCCATGAACTATGGTTAGTGGCTAGGCTACCAAAAGGATTCATACCATCAGAAGCTAGGGCAAACCTTAGGTTTCTCGGGTCGTTGGCAAAATGTTGATACATACGGTCAATTGCCTTCCACTGAGGAGAATCAGCGGGATGCCGGAGATTTCCATCATTACTTCTCCCATATGCATGCCAAGTAAGGTTTTTTGCATCATCTGTGTTAGCAAACAATTGCTTAAACCTTGGAATTATTGGAAGATACCAACATACTTTAGCCGGACGACCGGTGAATGACTTTTTGTCATGACTGCCCTCATCGTTGTTGAATTTGTATCTTGGGCACCCACAAGTGCCCACAAGTGGGGCAGCTGTGCAAATCAGCATATTCATTTCTGTACAATATGCAATCATTAGGGCATGCATGTATTTTCTGGTACTGCATCCCCATAGGCATAAAATATTCTTCTCTTTGTAATGATTCTTGGGCAAGGTGTTGTCTTCAGGAAGCATTTTCTTTAACAGAACAAGCAATTCAGTGAAGCTTTTGTCACTCCATCCAAATTTGGCCTTCTAGTTTTGAATACATAGGTGCATGTGCTTGGCGAAAACTTTCTTCTCGCAGATCGCGTGTCATGTCTTCTATATGGTCCACTTTGTTTACATCAATTGATGCAATTTTTGTCATTGTTTCAATGCATGGCAATTCACCATGCCATATCCCCACTTTGTGTAATTCAGAATAATGCCATCACATATCAGATGTGTTCTTATTTCGTTTAATGATTGGCGTCTCCCATTCCCACATTTTACACACGAACAAAAATATTTTCCCCCCAAACATGGTGCATTTTGGGTGGTAAATTGAAGGAATTGTTCAACCCCAATTTCGTACTCATCTGTAATGCGTGGTACTTTCATCCAACTACGATCCATGTTTTCCATCTGCTGTCAAACCTTTTTTATAAAAACTTATATGGATGCAAATGTATGTCATCTATACAATAAGGTGTGGCCCTATCCCATTCAGGAAGTAATATTTTAAACAACATTCATACATTTAAATTACATACGGTTTGTTTAATTAAATTAAATTTTGGCAGCATTTCGCATTGGTCTCCAAGTACACGACATGAAAGAGGAGGTTTCAATCAACCGCAATCAGTATGGACCCGGAGAACAACGTGACATGCAATGCACTGAAATTTCATTAAATATAAAAAAACGTATGTAATCTAAATGTACAAATAATGTATAAAATACATTACTTCCCAAACTGTCCAAACAAACAATTCAAGATTCAATTCAACGATTAATCCAAACTATCCCTATTAATCGTTGATTTGAACCTTAAACGGAAAACTAAGGTTGTAAAATGCAATGGATGTTATGATAAAAAAAACTACAAAACTGACACAATAAATGAAAGTAGGACATTAAATTAAGACTCATAGGACATACCTGAAAATATGGACTATATGATTGATGTAATTGCAGTGGTATAAAGGAGTTTCTGTTGCTACCAAAATAAGCCTTTAGGAGCTAACCGAGTGAATAGCTTGGCACTAAAACAACAAACAAGATTTCTTTAACACAATGTTTAACACACATATATACATCAAATGTTCAACTACTACATCGCATATTAACAAACATAAACCATTTCCACAATGGACTTAGCAATATAAGTGTTGTAATGTTACACCCATATACCGCCAACCAACATGAAACAAATCATTAACTATGCAAATCCATTAAAATTGTTGAACCAAGGATGACAAAAACTTTCAATTTAAAACGTTTTCAGTTAATAAATTTGGGTCAAGGAAGCAACAACACAAAGGAATAATAACACAACATAGACATTCATTTTGGCTGATAAAAAATAAAATTAGTACTCACCCGGTAATTATGTTGGTGATGACCACGGTGTCAAGGAGAATGTGTTTCTTGCAACAGTAAAAATTCCAAAGAAGACTCAACGTGGTAAGTCAGTGAATAAGAACGACCTAAAACAACAACCAAAAGTATGAAATTATTAATCCTTTATCTCAGGTATTTAAAATTTTGCATAGTTGCCATTACAGTAACAAGTCCTTAACAAATACAATAATGCAAAATTAAATAATAATACCCAAAGACACATATATGCTTCACATGTACAACAAAATGCCTACATATGGTAGGTTAGTGTTCAAATGTGTTTTTGCATGTCATGGTCACTCATGACATTGACATTGATATGTTTGAGTTCATCATACAATTGCTTCATGCATGATCTAATAGAAAAGATGAATGCTTACCATTGATTGCTATTTTTATTGTTTCTAAATAGGCATACTGCTTTTGAAAAAGATGGGGAAACTGGAAACATAGGGAAGTTGAAACTCTTGGACTCTTCTTAATGGCTGAAATACATTTATCCTATATTCTATGTTGTGGCTTTGGATTTTTCTAGTGTGGTTATGGATTGGTTGTTCATCCCATTTGTGTGTTTGCTTTAGTGAGTATAAGTTTTGTTCCAAGAAAAATGTGTTATGAAGTATTGTGTCCCTTTCCAGTTTTAAACCTTAGGTCTTTGAAATACAAACAAGTATGATTCATGTGATTTTCACTTTTAAGACAAACTCTATCATGTTCACAATACATCACAACTAGCAGTGGTTCATTGAGTATGGCTTCGTATCTTTCAATTGACATTTATATCAGATTGCATAAGAGTTATTACTTTTTAGGATGCTAAGTGTTGGGTGTTGGAATTATGTAACTACAGTGAATACTGTGCTAATGCTACATGCCTACATCATTATAGGGAAGATAACATAATAAACATGTGGTAGTTTAACCAAATTTCTGGAAAAAAAATTGTTTTTCACTATTAATTTTCAGCTAGATATGTAAAGGGCATATTGATAATATGTTCATTGAATCCCATTTAGAGGGCCTCGTGTAACAGAATTGCTTGAAGCTATTTACTATTATTGTGCACTGAATTCAGTGACTTATTTTATTGGGCACTAGAAATGAGGCACAACCTGAATTTCATAGTTGATTGTTTTAATTTAAATTTAAATTTTCTTAGATGTTATTGTTTGTTTTACTTCCTTACTCATTAATTGATAAATGACAAGCTATTAAGTTAAGACATATATACTTATGTTTATTCATATATTTTGGATCAGAATTGGTCAAGAGGTCCTGATGGAAGATAACTTGGTCGATGATGACATAGAAATTGAATTGTCTCCTATAGTTGTACAATTAGACTATGTTCAGCAGGTAAAATTTTAGATTTTAAAAATTTATTTCTCCTTTAAACAAGTACTATTTTTTCAAAGAGCTGGACATATTAATTTATCATGGATGAACAACTTTTTGGGCATAAGAAAGATGTTATTGAAGCTTATACAAACGTGATTAAACAAGATATGGCTAATGAATCATCAATTGCGGTGGCAGTGAACAATGTTGTTTAACTGAGAGGTCCATAAGATGTTTTTGATAGCCTAAGGAAACTTGATCGACTTACAGACAAGGAGAATCAAAGCTTTCGACTAGCTCCTACATCTTATTGAAAATTGCAGTTAAGCTTATACATGACTATAATTTATTGGCCTGGCATGCTGATTGAGCGTTTTTAGTTAAATATGTTTCTATTCTTCTTAGCTTATTTGACTTCTCTTGAACTTTTATTTTCTCATTCTAATTCAGTTTGTGTCTTAGGCAAACAAGTGGGTTTAATTGCTAATTATTGCTTATTTTCGGATTTTATGCTCACTTGACCTATCTCCCTTTTGCAGGACCTAGAGAGCTCTACAAAACTCTGAATGAAGCATATGAGTAGTCCTTGGAAAGATAAGGAAAAGATCTACAAGTTTATCAGAGATAAGCCAAGGCCAATTCTATCAATTGAAGGGTCATTTTAGGCTTGGAAATCAGAACCATTGCTCTTGAATTTTGGGCTACTAGTTGGATTTTTATTGGTGTAATTAGAATAATTAATTAGATTCGATGGGCCTAATCATGACCCATCCTTTCTTATTAACTCAATTACTATATGCTAGTGCAGTTAGTAAGTGAAAAAAACACTACATTTTAACAAAAACAGAATTTATATTTCTTTTTGAAGTTTTCAGAATTAAAACATTTTCTCTCAATTGTTCTTCTCCGTTCTTCATTTTATTCTTCATTTTCATTTTCATTTTCTGTTTTTCCATTTTCGTTCAGTAGTTTCGTGGGTCTTCCATTGATGATGATCATGGAAGGCTAAACAATCAATCAATCCAAGGATCCAGTCCAAGCAAGGGGAATTTGAGTTCTAGTTTGGTATTTCAAATTCTATGTGAATGTTCACTTTCTTCTTCAATCTCTATTCAATTTTCATGATTATGAATGTGTTTAGGATTGAAAATGAATTAGGTTATGGATTCATTTCCTAATTTCAAATTTTAATCACAAATTATTTGGATGATATTACAATTAGGTTTGTGATTTCAATTAATTTAGTAGTTAATTCAATCGAACTGTTTCTAATGAAATTGAATGAACTTTCATAATAGGATCATTATATGAGAACTATGATAATTACCATTGCTTAATTTGGTGAATTGGATTGATGTTCTTTAATCTGTTTTACAATACCTCTTATTAATTCACATTAGTTTGTATATTTTTATGCAATTGTTATTCATCGCATGCAAACTATTCGATAAAAATCCCCCTATTGTTTATTAGTGAATTGAAGTTGGAACCAAATTGATCGTGTCTTTGAGTCGATCTACGTTACTCTTGTGCTACAAAATTAGTGTAGTTTAATTATTTTGAAGTGATATGACATCGGTTATCACATGCATATGACCTTTGAGGCATGTACTGGACATGGCATAGACAACTTCCAGCTGCTAAAATAACATTAGGAATGAGAGTGATTATTTCTAATACTCTCATATGTTGAATTTTAACTTGCATTCTATTGAAGTTAACACTAGAAGAGAGAGAGAGGTGATAAGCGATGTTGTATCGCTTCAAAACAATTAAACTACGCTAATTCTATAGCACAGGATTAACCTAGGTCAACTTAGAGACACTATCAATATGATTCCAACTTCAATTCACTAATAAACATAGGGGATTTTTGTCAAACAATTTGCATGCGATAAGTAAAAATTGCAGAAAACGTATAAACTAATTCGAATTGATAAGAGGTAATGTAAAATAGATTAAAGAGCATCAATCCAATTCATCAAACTAAGCAATGGTAATTATCATAGTTCTCATATAATGATTCTGTTATGAAAGTTCATTCAATTTCATTAGCAGTAGTTCAATCGAATTAACTCTTAAATTAATTGAAATCACAAACCTAATTGAAATATCATCCTACTAATCTGTGATTAAAATTTGAAATTAGGAAATGAATCTATAACCTAATCTGCTTTCAATCCTAAACACATTCATAATCATGAAAATTTAATAGAAGATTGAAGAAGACAGTGAACACTCACAGAATTTGAAATACCAAACCAGAACTCAAATTCCCCTTTGCTTGGACTAGATCCTTGGATTGATTGATTGTTTAGCCTCCCATGATCATCATCAATGAAAACCCCACAAAATTGGTGCACAAAAATGGAAGAACAAAAAACGAAAATGAAGAACAGGGAAGAACAATGAAGAACAGTTGAGAGAAAATAAGAGAAAATGTTTTAATTCTGAAAACTTAAAAAGGAAATGTAAAATTTTGTTTTTGCTCAAATGTAGTGTAATGTTCACTCCTAATTTCACTAGCATATAGTGACTAAGTCAGAAGGAAAGAATGGACCATGAATAGGTGCATCTATTCTAATTAATTATGCTATTTACACCAATAAAAATCCAACTTGCAGTCCAAAATTTAAGTGCAGTGATTCTAACTTCAAAGCCTAAAATGATCCTCCAAATGACAGAATTAGCCTTGGCATATCATATCTCTGACAAACTTGTAGATCTTTTTATTATCTTTCTGAGGACTAGTCATATGCTCCATTCGAAGTTCTGTAGAGCTCCGTAGGTCCTGTACAAGGAAGATAGGTCAAGTGAGGATAAAATCCGAAAATAAGCAACAATTAGCAATTAAGCTCATTGCTTGCTTAAGACAAAAACTGAATTAAAATGAGAAAATAGAAGTTCAAGAGAAGTCAAAATAAGCTAAGAGGAATAGAAAAATATTTAACTAAAAACGCCCAATCCAAATACCCCACACTTAAACATTTGCACTCCCGAGCAAAACTAAAAGAAAGATCAAGAGGAAAATTCAAACTAAAGTAAACCAAAAATTAAAAGAAAGGTAACAAGACACACACATTTTTCAATGGATCATAACAATGCAGAAAAAGTGAGAAAGATGAAAGATGGAAGAATGATATTAAGGTAACAAACAAATCCATGAAAACATGATCACAAAGTGCAAAGTGAAAAAGTAGTCAAGTTAAAATTAAGAATGCACCAAGGTGATAGAAATCTCTCAAAGGACAACACTCAACCTCACATAATGTGCATGACTCTATGTTTACACTCAAATACCACATGTAACTAGCACATCCAAATATTGACAAGACTCTAATTCATTCAACTTGAAATACAAATGCATCAAAAGATCAAAAGGACTTTATTAGTTTGTAATGAATTGCTTAGGTAAAGGGTGGATAAGAAAAGGATATTTAGGCTAAAACTAAGAGAAAAGAGGGGCAATGGGGAGCAAGCCAAATAGTAAAAAGAGAGGTAGAAACAAAGAAACAAAACTAAAAAGAATTTACAAGGATGAAAACGAACCACAACAACTTTTATTGCATTTTTTTCTTTTTCTTTGCTTATACACAATTTTTCATTTTCTTCGAACTTTTGCTATTTAAACTCTTTCTTTTCTCTTTTTTTCTCATGTTTTTCTTTCTTCCAAATCAAAACAAAATAAAAATACCCCACACTTCCTTGAAACTCACTCCCAAAACAATTTCAAAGCCCATTTTCTCCCTAAAGCTAGGATAACATGGTTTTCCATTTTTTTTAGTTTGCAATGAGCTATACAAGAAAGAAAAGGCTAAAGGCTCAAAAAGGGTGACAATGGATATCAAGACAAGGATATATTTATTTGGCTAGTGGCTAAAAGAAAGATGGCCTAGATCATTTCAATCAAAGCATGTGCAACAAGGAATGTCAAAAGAGGCAAGGCAAAACATAGAGTAATCTAGCACAACGGTGAAATTACACATGAAAGAACATATCCACAAAGGACCAAAAACTCACAAGGCATAATTCTATCACACATGATCCATCTTCAATTCTATTTCTCAAGCCTACTTATCACTTCAACAATTGCAACAATGATTCACATCAAGCATGAAAACTCTCAATCTAACCAAAATTTTTACATTTCTCACAATTTATGCAAGTTAGATATCCTATGAAAAACATGAAAAAGTGTCTAAATTCTATATTTTTTTATTTTCTGAATGTAAAAACATAATAACAACAAAAGAAAACAATCACTGCAACACAATAATAGAAACAACAAAAACAAACAAAAAACAGAAACAACAAAAACAAACAAAAAATAAAAAGTAACCAGAAACAGTAAAAATAGACAAAAAACAGAAACAAAAGCAAATAACAGAAAATAGAAACAAACTCAAAAACTAAAACAGACAGACAAATAAGAAGCAGACATTGATAAACAGAAAACTAAAACAGATAAACGTAAACAGAAAACAGAAAACAGACAAATAACCAGAAAACAGATTTTGTAAACTTTCACCCCACACTTGAAATGCACATTGTCCTCAATGTAAACATGCAAAAAAATGCAAAAAAAGAGACAACAAATAAAAAAGGAAACTCCCCAAATGTCATTCAAGACGCATCATCACACAAAATTGGCAAGACCAAAGAGATGTTCGCCACAAGCTCCTCCTCCACTTGAGGGCACTCATGAAATACTTTGAGTTGGTGACCATTAACCTTGAAGACTTTGCCGGTAACTTCATTTTTAATCTCAACTGCACCATGGGAAAAAATATTAGTAATAACAAAAGGCGAGATTTAAACAAGAGCACTCTTTTGCCACTATGGAACTCCTTCCTAAGAATCCTAGAGTCATGAAATCTCTTCACTTTCTCCTTGTAAATCTTGGAGTTCTCATAGGCTTCTAAGCAGATCTCTTCAAGTTCTTGCAACTGAAGCTTCCTTTTCATACCCACTTCATCAAATGCCATGTTACAACTCTTCACCGCCCAATAAGCACGGTGCTCAATCTCCACCGGAAGGTGGCAAGGCTTACCAAAAACCACCATATAGGAAGACATCCCCAAAGGTGTTCGGTAAGCGGTCCTGTGAGCCCATAAAGCATCCTCAAGTAGCTTGCTCCAATCCTTTCTGTTGGGTTGCACCACCTTCTGTAACACTTGCTTGATCTCTCTGTTAAAAACCTCTACTTGTCCATTAGTTTGGGGATGATAAGCTATAACAACTCTATGCATAACCGCATACTTCTGAAGCAAGGATGTCAATGACCGGTTACAGAAATGACACTGCTCACAAGTAGTGGTAAAGTGATGAGCATCTCTAAACAAGGTGGGCCAAAAGAACCCATGATCTAATACCCTCTTAGCGGTCCATTGAGGACCAAAATGACCTCTGGTAGGTGTGCGATGACAAAAGTAAAGAATATATTGAATCTCATGATCGGGCACACACCTTCGAATCACTTGGTCACTACCAAACCTCCACAAAATAAGGATCACCCCACACAATATTTAGCATCACTCTTAAGTTTATCTATTTGGGACCTAGATGCATGAGGGGGAACAACAGATGCAACAATGAAATTCACAATATCAGCAAACCAAGGTTTGATATGCGATGAATGCAAATGCATCAAATGCTCATCAGGAAAATTATCACGAATAGGAAAGGACTCAAGAGGTCCCTCAATCCTACTCAAATGATCAGCAACCAAGTTTTCTGCATCACTTCTATCCTTAATCTCAATGTCAAACTCCTGAAGAAGAAGCATTCACCTGATCAGCCTAGGTTTAGCATCAGGCTTCTTCAACAGATACTTCAAAGCTGCATGGTCAGTAAAGACAATGATATGGGAGCAAAGCAAATAAGATCTGAATTTATCTAAAGCAAAAACAATAGCCAAAAGCTCCTTCTCAGTGGTGGTGTAGTTAACTTGGGCTGCATCCAAAGTGCGTGAAGCATAAGCAATGACATGGTAGAGTTTATCAACTCTCTGTGACAACACAGCCCAAGGTGCATAATTAGAGGCATCACACATGAGCTCAAAGGGAAGCTCCCAATCTGGTGGTTGCATGATGGGAGAGGTAGTAAGCTTCTTCCTCAATCCCTCAAATGCCTCTTTGCAAAGCTGGTCAAACATAAAGTCTACGTCCTTTTGGAGAAGCTTGGACAGTGGCAATGCAATCTTACTGAAATCCTGAATGAATCTCCTATAAAAAGCCGCATGTCCAAGAAAAGAACGCACTTTCCGCACAGAAGTGGGGTAAGGTAAAGAAGTAATCACATTAATCTTGGCCTTATTGACCTCAAGACCTCTACTAGAGACCAAATGCCCTAAAGACTATACCCTCATGCACCATAAAATGACATTTCTCAAAGTTAAGAACATAGTCCTAATACATCGATCAAGCACTCTAGAGAGACTATCCAAACATGCATCAAAAGAGGAACCATAAACAGTGAATTCATCCATAAACACCTCTATGCAACTCTCTAATAAATTAGAAATGATACTCGCCATGCACCTTTGGAAGGTGCCAGGTGCATTGCATAGGCCAAAAGACATCCGAGTGTAGGCAAATGTGCCAAATGGACAGGTGAATGTGGTCTTGTGTTGATCCTCTGGTGCAATATGAATTTGCATGTAACCGAAAAAACCATCAAGAAAGCAATAATGTGATTTAACTGTCAACCTCTCTAGAACTTGATCAATGAAGGGAAGAGGGAAATGGTCCTTGCGAGTGGCCTGGTTGAGTCTCTTGTAGTAAATGCAAACTCGCCAATTGTTGGCCACTCTAGTCAGGATCAACTCATTATCCTGGTTCTTCACAACCGTGATACCCGACTTCTTAGGGACCACTTGGACAGGTGAAACCCAAGTGCTATCTGAGATGGGATAGATGATCCCTGCAGCTAGTAACTTCTGAAAATGATAGGAATACTTCAATACAACCAAGAGGGGGGGTGAATTGGTTGAACCTTGGTAATTAAAAAATTTTCAATCAAAGTTTCCACAGGATCTTTATCACTTTAAAAATTGTTTTGAAACCAAGAATCTTATATTCAATCAAATTCCTCTATCAAGAAAATCAATAGACAACTGAAATCTTTCTGTGCAAATAATTTGATTCACAACCAAAGCAATTAAGAGATGAAGAGATTAGAATAAAGATCAGCCACAATTTTTATACTGGTTCACTTCAAACACTATGAAGCTACATCCAGTTCTTCCACTCAACACTAGAATGGAGTTCCACTATTGCAAATTAATGTTTTTACAAGATATTACAAGCCTCTCTTTATCAACCCTAGATAAAGTTCAGAAATCTAAAAC
>PYAF01004429.1:251520-262955 GCA_007407185.1 Glycine tomentella
GAATAGAACATGCGTAAGTAAAATCAATTATAAAGGGATAAGCAAGAGGAAATCCAATCCTACTCTCACTTGATTTGTATCTGTTTATTTACTTCCCGCAATCGTTCTTTGTTTCTTGTTATCTTTATTTACGCAAAACAACAAATGAATCTTCGCCTTTTAGCTGTATATAACTACTAAACTGTTAATTTTAAATCAATCGACGTAAACCCAAATCCCTGTGGAGACGAACTTTTATAAATTCGAAACTTACAGCGATAACAACGGTACGCTTGCCGTGGTATAAAATTCCTAACATACAACCACTTTCTATCTTGTGCCCTAATTTTCCATACATAACTATGTGTACCAAAGCATTAAAATGGAAGTAGTTGCTTACCCATATGACAACAACAATAAGGCATAAGCAACAGGAATGTGGCTTCAACATGACCGACGAAATGGAGATGGGGACAAATGTCGTCGGACTTTCAAACCTTTTGCTTGTCAATGTCGGAGTCAAGGGACGCGCCTAGGGTATTTGAAGTCCGAAGAATGCTTTGTTGGGCTCTTTGAAAGTGATTTGAAGTAGGGTGTGGCCGGAACTAGGCTGGGGAAGAAGATGGTGTGCAAAAATGTCGAGAAAGCACAAGCTTTAAAACCTAAATTGAAAAATGGGATAACAAACAACAAAGACGGTTTTAGATAATCGTCTATGAAGCATATAAAATGAAGACGGTCTACTTAGAAACTATCTTCATTTTGTCCTTACAAGGACGTTTGCCCAAAAATCGTCGTTGTAATTTTCCAAATAATTGCAAAATTGCCACCGCCTAGCCTACGAAGACGGTTTTGGCACAACCGTCATGGAAGCCCTGTCGTAAAAGGTATTTTTGTAGTAGTGTAGCTTGCCATGGACCTCCATCATCCCCTCCTTCTTGAAAGGAACTTGACCTCAAGTTTCTTTCCCCACTTGTACCTACATCATACAAAGAAAGATCACAAACATTAAAAGTATTACTCACACCATACACACTAGGCAACTCAAGTTTGTAAGCATTGTTGTTGATCCTCTCTAAAATCTTGAAAGGTCCATCTCCTCTCTATTGGAGCTTGGATTTCCTTTCATGAGGAAATTTATCCTTCCTTAAATGAAGCCACACCAGTAATCCTCCCCTTTAATTTAGAATTTTCCTAAAATACTAGTCTCGTGGTAATATGGATTGTGAATGAAATGAGATGATGTTTATGTGGTTTGTGATGCTTAAATGTGGTAACATTGATGTGGCTGATAATGTTGAAAATGCGATGAAATTGATGTTCATGATGATAATGTTGAAACGAGATGAGTTTGATATGTATGATGATGATTGAATAAGATAATGATGATGTGTTTGATGATGTACAAATGAAATAATGTTGATAGATGATAGATGAGTCAGGTGCATGCATGCTGATAGATGAGTCAGGTGCATGCATCATTCTATGTATGATTGTTTGAGTTGTGGAATGTATTGGATGATTGATTTGTTGAGTGTGTATTGGAATCACGGATTTTTCTTAATGATTGTGGTGGCTAATGTTGTTTCCTTCCCAATTGTTGTTATCTGATGTTTGTTAGTTTTATATAATAAACTCACCCTTGCATTTGTTGTACCGTGTGGTTGGTACCTGTGATGATCGCAAACTTATGTTTGTGTGAGCAGATGAGCAGCATTAGGTGACTCTGGAGGGAGACTCTTTTTGGTTGGAGCCGCCAAGCCGACATGATGACGTTGGAGTTCTTTTTGGGAAAGAGTTGTATTTTGTTAATCAACTCTTTCTTAGTTAGTTCCTTGAATTCTTTTGTTAGATATGTAAGATTCCAGGTGTAATTACATGTAAAATTGAATTAAGTACTGATATGTGAATGATATGCCCTGATACGGTATATATACATATATATATTCAATTATGTAATTGTATCGTGTGTATAATAGTTGTATTATCGCAAAAAATTTACTACCATTTTCATAATCAAATTAATGGAGTTTTCATTAAAATTGGAAATTCACATGATTAGAGTTAGTAATATCGTAGTGACAAGGTAAGTCGTTACATTCAGAGGCCCTACAATGTGTCTCAAAGGAAGTTCTACGTCCCACAAGCTAATGTTCCAACAAACAAGTTGTATTGACCAGGGAACGAAGGATCCAGTTTACGTTTTAAGGAATTTGAAGTGAGTGGTTTGGTGCTTCAAAAGGGAGGAACCACTGAAGGTTCAAGGAATGGATATTATGATCATCAAAATCCTCCTTGGATGATTCGAAATATGTTTAAAAACCCAATGGAGAAGGCATCAGAGGATGAGGACAGATGCGATACTAGTAATGCAACATAAAAAATGTTGCATGACTGTTAATATTTGATAGAATCAGTGAAGGTCTACCTCCTGGATTCGTAAAGAAAATTTTGATCAAGGATCAGAAGGAGAAAGAAATGATAACAAAGTCTTTCGAGTTTGGTTTTGAGGAATCTTTGGTAGCAATATGTGGATCATTTTGTTCTTACCAGCAGAATACGCAAAAGATTACCAAACCAGGAATATCTTAAGCGATTATGCAATAGAGGATTACTTCAATGATCCTTCGTTAAGCCCCCAAGGCTATTTGGGTTACACAAGTTTCCTGTTTCACACCACACCGAAATGTTGCAGTTTTCGATCCACCCACTAAGGACATGAGATTACACATGAAACCACTCCATTTGACTACTATCGTGAAAGAACAAATTATTAACAAGATCTTAGTTGATGGAGGGGCAACATTTAATATCTTGCCAAGGTCTATATACTGTAGAATTGAAAAGACTATTGAGGATTTGATTCCTCATATCATAGTGGTGTCAGACTTCTGAAGAAAACCTTCAGATTTTGAGGGATTCATTTGTCTGGATGTTGCAGTAGGCAGTAGGAAGAGGCGTACAATGTTTTTTGTAATTTTGTCATAAGCTAATATCAGTATGTTATTGGGAAGGGAATGGATCCAAGGAGTTGGTATTGTTCCTTCTACAATTCATCAAAAGTTGTTCTTTTGAAACGAATATGGTAAACTCAAGATGGTTGAAGCGAATCAATCATCATATGGAATTTACGCTGCCTTTGCAAGTGAAGGCAATCAAGCAATGGCGAGGACCACTTTATTTGAAATTGAAGATTCATTCTATGTGAATAACAAATTAGGTGACGAAAAATATTATTTTTTTGTTGGGATGCAAATAGAAGTTTTCTATTGATTAACATGGCCATTGAGAAAACAACCAAATCTGAAGAAACATGACTTCAAAAAAAGCATATGCGAGCTTCATGGCTCACTTATCGGCTTACATAGTTGAAAATAAAAAGGAAACACGGTTATTGCGGTCGTCAAAATTGGGAAAGCGGTTACTGCAATCATCAAAATCGAAACAATGGCTACTGTGGCCATAAAAGAAAACATGATGGATACTGATGCCATCAAAAAAGAAAAGGGAATGATGATATTGATGCCATCAAAAAGGAAATGAGAATGATGGATACTGATGCCATTAGAGTAAAGGAGAAATCAAAAGATGTTTCTCATTGAAAAGGTGAGGATTTGAACTTTGATTATATTTATGATAATTCACCATTACGTTTAGATAAACCAATGTCCTCAAAATCAATAGGATGGAATCTCATATCCTTTGGAAGAGATTAATCTAAGGACCGAAGAAAATTGAAAGTGCACTTATGTAAGTAAGTTATTAGATGTTGGGGTTCAACATAAAATAATTTCTCTATTACATGAGTTCAAAGATTGTTTTGCACAGGAATATGAAGATATGTCTGGAATCAATGCAGAATTGTTTGAACATAAATTGCCAATCTACGAAGGCAAGAAACTAGTGAATCAAGCACCAAGACTATTTGCTCCTAATGTATTAGAGGCTATCAAAGTAGAGATTGAAAGGCTACTAAAGGCCAAGTTTAATCAAACTGCAAGGTATGTTAACTGGATCTCAAATATTGTTCCTGTTATTAAAAAGAATGGGAAAATTCGTGTATATATATATATATATATATTTTATAGATCTAAATACAACGCCTCCTAAAGATGAATAACTCATGCCAATTGATGATATGTTAATTGATTCAACATCATACAACAAAATTTTAAGTTTATTAGATGGTTATTTAGGATATAATCAAATATATATTGTTGAGAATGATATATCTAAAACTGCTTTTTGATGCATGGGGGCATTAGGAACATATAAATGGATAGTATTATCATTTGGTTTGAAAAATGCTGGTGCAACATATCAAAGAACAATGAATCTTATTTTTCATGACTTAATTGGAAAATTCATGCAAGTCTATATAGATGATGTTGTTGTAAAATCAGAATCAAAAGATAATCATCTTGATCATTTGAGATTATCATTTGAAAGAATGAGACAACATGGATTGAAAATGAATCCATTAAAATGTGCTCTTAATGTATCTGCAGGTAAATTCTTGGGTTTTGTTATCCGTCAAAAGGGAATTGAAGTAATTAAAAATAAGGCGAAAGCCATTTTGGAGACTTTCCCTCAAAAGAATAAAAAACAACTTCAATCATTATTAGGTAAGGTAAATTTTCTTAGAAGGTTCATTTCTAATTTGTCAGGAAAAACTAAAGTGTTTTACCTTTACTCAGATTAAAGAATAAAGTTGAATTTCGATGGAAAAAAGAAAACCAAGAAGCTTTTGATGACATTAAGAGATATCTTGCAAATCCACCAATTCTAGTGCCTCTTGTGAAAGGAAAATACTTGAGATTGTACATTGCAACATTAGATTTGACTATTACAAGCATGCTGGTGCAAGAAGATGATAATGGCATAGAATGTTCTATTTATTATCTAAGTCAAATTCTTAATGATGTCAAAATTAGATACAATGCAATAGAAAAATTGTGCTTATGTTTGTATTATACTTGTACTAAACTCAAGTATTATATAAAACCTTTCACTGTTCAAGTACTTTCACATAATGAAGTTATTAAATTTATGTTGTCTAAATCTATTCTGCACAATAGAATAGGGAAATAGGCCTTGCTTTAACTGAGTTTTCTCTTACTTTTGTGCCATCAAAAGCTATTAAAGGCCAAGTTGTAGCAGATTTCTTTGTTGATCATTCAAACATCAAAATATTGGAATGTTATAAACAAATTAAATCTTGGATATTATATTTTGATGGATTGAAACATGTAAATAGGGCATGAATTGGTGTTGTTTTAATTTCTAATATACCTTTGATGTTTTTTTTCGAAATCCAACCTGTGTGTTCCAACAATGAAGCAGAATATGAGGCTTTAATAGTTGGTTTGGAAACATTACTAAACTTAGGTGCAAAACATTTTTTGATTAAAGGAGATTCTAAGTTAGTCATCAATCAATTAACTCATAAATTTAAATGCATCAGTAATTTACTAAAATATTTTTCATATGCATCTAAGTTATTGGCTCGATTTGAAGAGGTGGAATTTGAACATATGTTTCAAGAACAAAACAAAAAAGCTAATGCTTTAGCTCAAATTGCATCTAGTTATCAGTTAAGTAAACAAAATTTCGAAGAAATTATAACTACCAAAGAGAAATTACAGGAAGTATAAATTTTAAATATTGATGTAGTAACAACTCATGATTGGAGAAAACTTTTGTTGGAATATCTTTGAAATCCCAATCTAACAGTTGATCGAAAACAAAATATAAGGTTGTTAATTACGTCATACTCAGAGACGAGTTGTATAAATAGAGTATGGATGGAGTCTTATTAAAATGTTTTGGAGAATTAGCAGCTTATATAGCTTTGGTTGAAACCCATGAAGGGATTTGTGGTTTGCACTAAGCTAGTGAAAAGATGAAATGGATGCTATTTTGACAAGGTTATTATTGGCCTACAATTTTGAAATATTGTAGTAATTATGCAAAACCATGTGAAGAGGGCAAAAAGCATGGTCATATACGACAAGTTCCAACAAGTGAGTTACATTTGATAACAAAACCATGGCCTTTTTGAGGATGGGTATTAGATTTGATGGGTCAAATTCATCCACCTTCTTCAAAAGGACATAGGTACATCCTAGTTGCTATTGATTATTTTACCAAGTGGGTGAAGGCAATTCCCTTAAAAAAATGTTGATCAAAGTGATATAATTAACTTCATAGAAAAAAAAATATATTTTTCAATTTGGTATCCTAGAAACCTTTCAATAGATCAAGGTACTATTTTTACTGGTCGAAAAATGCTTCAATATGTTAATTCTAGAAATATTAAGTCAGTAACCTCTACTCCTTACTATGCTCAAGCCAATAGCCAAGTCGAAGCCATAAACAAGATTTTGATAAGCTTGATTAAAAAACATCTTGGCCAAAAACCTAGAAGTTGGCATGAAAGTTTAGACCAAGTTCTTTTTGCTTATCGAAATTCACCAAAAGGGGCTACTAGTATTAGCCCATTTAAGTTGGTTTATGGGCATAAGATAGTTTTTCCTATCGATTAAATTTAAATTCGATTTGAATTCAAAGAGAAAACAAGATCCCAGTTCAAGACTATTGGGATATGATATATGAAGAGTTAAATCTTTTAGACGAAAAGCATTTAATTGTCGTAGAAAATATTATTCATCAAAAAGAAAGGTTGTGAAACATTATAACAAAAAGGTTAAGAATTTTTTTTTGAATTTGAGATTTAGTTTGAAAAGTTATATTAGCAAGAGTGGACAAAAAATCAAAAGTTCTTGGTAAATGGTTCCCAAATTAGGATGGACCTTATGTTATCAAAAAGGTTTTATCTAGGAATGCTTATGCAATTCGAGAAGCAAATACGAACAATTATATTGGTTCGATAAATACTTAAAAATATATAGACCAATGATAATTGAAACAAATATTCTCATAAGTTAGATAATCAAAGTGCAAATTGTTCAAAAGGAAGATTACATGAATGCCAAAAATATCAACAAATTACAATTCAAGAATCTACAACAGAAGAAGACTTGGCGGATCAAATGAAATGGCTTTACTTCAGTTTATTGAGTGCTTCGATCCACGTAGATAATGCATTCATAGACTCCTTTTGAGCATGCTCGAGTTTCCTGTGCTTCTTGAGAGGGCCTTTCAGCTCTTGCACTATCTTTTTAGCAATCGAATATAAAGAATCCTTGTTTTGCTCATTAATTTCCTTGCTGGATTGAAGCTCTTGGAGCTTGAGGCGAATTGAATTAAGTTCTTCTTGAATAGGATTGAGGAGCATCATAAGCTCTTCTTCTTTCTTCATTAGCTCCGCATCATCCTTTTTAGTCTTTTCAATTGGCCCTTGGATTAGCATGATTTTTCCTTGGCTTTTTGGAAGCCTTCTTAAGCCTGGACCAGTTTGTTTCGATCCTTCTATGTTGAAGATTCTATCTCAGCAATGCCAGTGGTATATTGACTATGTAGTTGGTGAGCCTTGAAGGCATTGTTGAAGATATTAAGGAAAGATTTGATTTCCTTATAAATCTCATTAACTACTAAGTCATTAAACTTGAAAACTTCATCTACAGATTGTTGAAGCTAGGACTTATAATTTGGATTAAAGAGTGAATCTTTGATAGTTTGATCAAACGCTAGTCTTCGAAACTTCACCACAGCTTCGCCAAAATGTGTGAATGGTTTGTGTTGGCTGGATTTGAAAGCTATCAATGACATTAAATCAGAAGACCAGACATCAATAAAAGACAAAGGGTCAGCATCCAATGGATTTGTTTCCCTTTGAAGATCCTCTATAACCTCCATAGGTAATTCTTCGAGAATATCCACAATTAAATACAAATAATTAAACATTATTGTCGAAATAAATTAAAAGAAATGAGGGATCTTTGTTACTACGTACTTTGTTTGATAATAGGTTCATTGGTTTTGACGACTAGAATAGGAGCAAGAATTTCATGCTTAACTTGCTCTTTTGTAGCTAGATGGTTTTGTTTAGCTTCAATGTTCAGAAGATCATCAAGTGTAGCATCCACCTCAACCGGCATTGACTTCGATTATGGGCTTTGGAATTGATGTTGCCTTCGAGGGGGAAGAAGCATAATGGCTTTGAATATCTTGATCTTTTGGATCTTCAGCTTCTCCACAATTATGAGCATCAATCGTCAAAACTAGTATATTTGAATTTGTTAGGATAAAAAGACATGTATTAATTCTAATTACTTTAAAGCTAAAGTGAAAAAGTGTAAACAAATCAAGTTGGAAATGCTTACCAATTGTTTCTTTATTTACACTCTTAGCACTTGAACTGATGGCAAGGGTATCTTGATTTTCTTTTTCTTGTTGAAAGATAAAGCGTTTAATCTTATAAGTTCAATCCTATAACTCTTAAAAGAACTTACAACTAGAAATAATCCTGAGATGATGAAAGATCCATTATTTTGTCAGCCTGCAAGGTAGAAAGCCAGGATTTATCCCTCCGTATTCCATTCAAAGGATATGTCTCAAGAAAGTCTCTAGATCGAGATCTTGTGAAATAAATTTTCTTCAAAGTTTCTTGGAATACCTTTTGCTTTATGGTAGCAATAGAAGTAGCTTTGAAAGAGGAACTAATAGGCACGCCCTCATTAGAATCATCCAATCCCTTCAAGACATTGATCTTCAATGGTTTGGAGATGGTAGACTAAAAAGACAAGGAAAATTGGTTAAATCATGCAGATCATAGAACAAATTAAGTTAAATAGAAAGTTTAGAACCTTGGATGGTTGTTGAAATTTGGGTGGTTTTGGTAAAAGCCTAACTCGATCATCAATCTTGGCTTTATTGGTCTTTTTCAATCCCTAAAAGAGAATTAATCATGTTTAGGAAAAAGTTAGAAAATAAAGTCAAGAGTGTTAAAGAATTTGAAAACTTGTTGCCCTGTACTACTCGAAGAGGGAGTCTTTCTCTTTCAAGAAGATTTCTTTGACGACCCTTGATCATCGTCGTAACAATCTTCATTTTCCCCTTGATGGGGAATCTTGATGGGAACAATTGAAAATTGAAATTGAAACATTAAAATATTCAGTAAAGATTGATTCAAGTACCTTAATATGATAAAATACAAAATTTACCATTTAATTGTTTAGTTTCAATTTCTACACATCGTAGTAGTAAAATGCTTTTTGGGTAATGAAGATAATCTCTAAGGTAAATTTTGGAAAAGGTTACTTTTCAAGAAGGGGGGTATTTTTGTGTATATACAAGGCTGAGAAAGACAATAGCTCTCAAGCCCAAGGAGGATTTCGAAGACTCTTACTTAGACCAAAATAGGTTTTCGGGAAGAAAGAAGGGTTTTTTGGGCAATATTGAGAAAATTTGGTGTCTCCTTTCTTGTTAATAACTCTACCAGTGGCTCTATTTTTCTCTATATTTTCCTAAGGGAAAATACTGTAACATCCTCAAAATTTTATTAAGCACTTGTGTAAATGTGATGATGTTTGGATACAAGTATATTTGAAGAAAAATGACTAAATCACTTTTTCCATGAAGTAGAAATTTCTAGAATACCCTTAGGATAAAAATTACAAAAAAAAATGCCCTTGCATATTTTGAAAATGATCAAAATGCCCCTAGGATGAATGACAAAATTACCAATATGCCCCTAGGCCAAAAATGCTCAAATAACTTTAGAAATTTTGTAGAAACTTGATGAAATTATAGAATACACTTAGCTGACTAAGTATCAACATATTTTGTGACACAAAACTCTAAAATAAAATTTCTACAAAATTTTATAAGATGACAACTTTAAGGCTTTATTCAAGAAAACTCAAGCATCAGAAAAATATGTAAAAATGATACATAAAATCTATAGAATTTTCTCTTAATTATAGGATGAATAGACCTATTTAATAAAATGGTTTAGTAATTTTGATGGTCAGAAGAAGAATAGACCAATTGGAATTAAGATAAGGACAATCTTGTACTTGAGGTCTGTATAGTACTCTGTAGAAATTGGTTATAAGCTATTGAAGATGATTTTTGGAAATCTCTAGAATTCTATTATTTCATATTATTTTAGGCGAAAGAATTCAAATTAAATTTAACTTCATACAAGGAATTACCATGTGGTAAACCATAAGTGGAATTAGATTTTACTTTAGCATCAGAAATGACATGTAATGGCATAAAAGGAAGAAAAACTTGTAATCCTACCCCTTAAGCTTGAAGTTCACGTGTGGAATGATGTAAAAAAGGGGAGAAGATTCATGAATAAGCCACTTGTAAAGACAAGCTTCATGAAGAAGACAAGTGGTGGACACTTGGAATATGTATACAAGATGAGAAGAAAAAACTTCTCTTATCTCCTTTGGTAGAACATGTGGACAGCTCTAGACATTATTTCAACAATCCCAACGGTCACAAGTTACATATTTGGGATAGTAGTGTATCTTTAAAATTTTAAAGAGACCCAACGGTTAACGAATCCAGAATTATAATTTTACTAAAACAGGTTTGAGATAAATTCAAAAATGAAAGAAAAAACATAAAAATCTTCCTTGGCAAGCTACTCCATGAAAATGCAAGAGAAATGGAGAAACTTCAAGAACTGGGACACTTGGATGGAGAATTAAGAGCCTTTATGATTTGGACAAGTGTAGGGACACTTGTAAAGGGGTGGACAAGTGGAAAGGTAAGTCATTATGGTGTAGGAGATATTTTTCCATAAAGGGGGAAGGAGGACCTAAGTGCAAGACATTCTCCAAGCTTTCCTCTCTACACCTTCACGTGAACATCCTCTCTTCATACTACCTTTATTTCATCTTTCTCCTTTAGAGTTAGAATCAAGTAAGAAAAGAAAATCCACCATCTTGACAAAATTTCGTGAGAAACCTAGCAACCTTAGGAAGAGTTTTGACAAGCTTAGAAGAAGGATATCAAGGCTTCAACTCTAAGAGGATTTACCAAGGAAGAAAGGAAGGAAGCCATTTATCCATTCTATTTTCAAGATTCAAACTCACTTGACGTAGGCTAAGCTTAAATCTCTAGTTAATCAATGGTTTGAATTAATTTACATGCTTAGTAGGCTGAATTATGGTTATTATTTAGGCTTGAATTTCATGCTATTTGAAGGATATTCTTTGATGATAATATGTTGATTTAAGCCATAAGATAGGTGATGATTTATACCCATCAATATTAGTGATGTATGGAAGCCCATTTGATGATTTTTTTTAGGTGATTTTGATGATATTTGGGCTGTCTGTTAATATTTTTATGGAAAGATTTTGATTTAATTTTTGAAGTAGAGGATGAATGGTATGTAGTTGAATGGTTTAAATACTTGATGATTTGATTTGAGGATTAATTAGTGAGGTGGTAGGTGAAAGGAGAATAAAAGATGCATACTAGGCTTTAATCTTTTATTATGAAAATTTCAAGGGATTAGAAATTATTTGAAG
>PYAF01004429.1:272512-298600 GCA_007407185.1 Glycine tomentella
CTAAAATATCTAGGGATACTTTGGTCATTTTTCAAAATGTCTAGGGGTATAATGGTCATTTTTAATCCTAGGACATAATCGTCATTTTTGAAATTGTTCAGGGGCATTTTTGGTATTTTGCCCTAGATTTCTACTGCTTCTTATTAACATTTTACTCGTAGTAATTGTCTATAATTCTTAAATTTTCGGGGTGTTACAGTTCACGTGAGGTTTGAAGAAAGGAATGGTCTTGGAATTGGCTTGTACTTAGGTTCCTCCTCCTCCCTTTATATAGTGGTGAAGAAATGATTACTTAGAGAAAAATCTCATAAGCCATCATTATTCCTTTACAAGTGTCCCTACACTTGTTATAATCTTAAGGTTTCCTTCCTTTCTTCCTTCCAAGTGTTCTACCACTTGGCATGATCTTAGAGCTTCTTCTCTTTTGCTTCCAAGTGTTCAAGCTCTTGAAGTTTCTCCATTTCTCTTTCATTTTCGTGGAGTAGCTTGCCAAGGAAGATTTTTATGCTTTTTCTTTTATTCTTGAGTTTATCCCAAACCTATTTTAGTAAAATTCTAATTCTGGATTTGTTAACCGTTGGATCTCTTTAAAATTTTAAAGTACACTACCATCTCACATATGTAACTTTTGACCGTTGGGATTGTTGAAATAATGTCTAGAGCTGTCCACGTGCAAGATGGAAATATGTAGAGAAATCTTGGCTTGATTTTTATGTTACCTTGCATCCATGCCATACAAGTGTCTTGCCACTTGTTTTCATCCTATGGCTTATCTTCCAAGTGGCTAAATTCAAGAAGCTTCTTCCTCATTCTCCATGCTTCTCCACGTGAATGACAAGCTCAAAGGGAAGGAATACAAATCTTTCTTCCTTTCATGCTATGTGGTATATTGAATCTCTCTTATGAACTCGGCTTGTAGCAACTCTTCAATGTGAGTCCGCAATGCTTGCGTCCTCGCTGGTCCCAACTTCCTTTTCTTCTGTTGCACTGGCTTCAATCCCGGGTACATGGATAACTTGTGACAGCAAAACTCAGGGTTTATTCTGACTATCTCAGACGCCTTCCATGCGAACACGTCACGATTCTTCCTTAGACATTGGATGAGCGCCTTCTTGTGTCCGGACTCCATTACTCGTCCGATATTGGTAGTTTGACTGGCTTGATCACCTATCTGGACTTGCTCGGCTTCTTCTACCGGCTCCGGCCTCCATTCATCTGGTGCTTCTCGTATATCCAGCTCTACCATGTTCACCGGTCGTACCCGGTTATCACTATCATTGTTGACTTCCCGGATTTCCTGGATCCTACCTGGATCTCGAGATACTGGCAATGACTTACTTTCGCTTTCTCTAACTGTGTCATAGTAACACTGGCGGGAATCCTTCTGATCGCCACATACTGTCACCATCTGACAGTTGCCGCCCACAAATTTAAGCTTCTGATGCTTCGTAGACATTAAAATGTCCCATCGATGTATAGTGGGCCTCCCCAATATCATATTGTATTGGGACGGGAAATCAGCCACCACAAACTTCACCCTCTCTGACTTGAAGGCTTCTCTAGTGCCCAGGGTCAGCCGTAAATAAATGGATCCCTTAACATTCGTGTTTCCGCCATTGAAACCGATTAACATGGTTTTACACGGTTTCAAATCCTCAACGTCCAAGTTCATCTTTTTGAACACGCTCCATAAAATTATGTCAGCAGAACTCCCATTATCTACGAACATCTTCCTTACTCGGCAAGTGCCTACCATTCCTGTGATAACCAATCTGTCTTCGTGCCCGGGTACTACTCCCTCCATATCCTGCTTCGTAAAATACAGAAGCGGAGGTTCTTTGTCTCCTACCCGGTCTTTAAATTTCGTCTGTGTTCGGATCGACAACACCTCCTTCAGATACTTCCTTCTCTGATTAGCTGTGTCACCTCCAGCTCCCATGGCCCCCGAAATCACATTACATTCAAACTCGGGTTCCGGGAATATGTTGTCCTCTTCTCGTGCTTTCTTTCTTTCATCCTTCTTTTCGTGGTGAACCTCGTCTCCCTTGCGCTTATTCTTTCTTCCTTGTGTTTTAATCACGTACTACCTTAATCTCCCTTCTCGGATGAACTTCTCGATTGCATCCCGTAGATCCTAGCACTGGTCCGTGGTGTGCCCGGGTCCGTTATGGAATTCACAAAACCGTGACTTATCTAGTCCAGCCTTGTTAAAGATGGGACGAGGTCGTTCTACCTTTTTCATATCCGTGAGCGCTACCTCCTAACAAATCTGAGAACGGGCGACGTTTAGCGGAGTGTACTTCTCATATTTGTTCTCGTATCTGGTCGGCCTGAACTTCGCTTCATTGTTCCGAGTTCGATTTTCGGCATGTCCCCTATTATTTCGGGGCAGACTCCTTCTTCTGTCGTTTTGCTCCTTCACACGTCTTGAATTATTGGCTATCTCCATTTGTTCCAACTCCAGGTATTTTTTCGACCGGGCACGAAACTCCATCAGTGATTTCACTGGATCTTTATAAATGGACTTAGCAAATCTTGAAGGCCCATTCAACCCGGCAGAGATCAGATAGACATGAACTTTTTCCTCCAGCCCGTGTACCTGTAATGCTGCTTCTTTGAACCGGTCTAAATAGCTCTGCAACGTCTCCCCGGGTGACTGTATAATTTTTTCCAACGTGAATTCGGACTTTGGCTGCTTCTTACTAGTGGCGAAATTCAACAAGAATTTCTATCCGAAATCCTCAAAGTTTCTGATCGACCTTGGTGGCAGCGTGTGAAACCAAGTCTGTGCCGGCCTCGCCAACGTAGTAACAAAAATTCTTGAGATAATTGGCTCGTTAATGCCCCGGACACACATTTGTAAATCAAACTCGTCGATGTGCACTTGTGGGTCTTGAGTCCCATCATATTTTGACAAAAATGACCCGTCAAAGTCATCTAAATACCGAGCATTCACAATTTCGTCCACAAAAGGGCTATTGTTTTGTTGTCCTCGGCTATACTTCCTGCGATAAACTGACCCATCCTTTCCACGAGGCCTAGACTCCCTCTCAAGGTTGGGGCAAGGCTGTTCTTGATTAACCCGTGGAGCTTCCACATTCTCTACCCGGTTTTGCAAGCTTCCATCATTTCTGTCATCATCTCGTAGCGGTTCGTGTACTCGGATCCGCTCTCCAAACGGCCCTTCACTTCGCATCCGGTCCCCTGGCTGCTCGGCATTCCTTGATTGATTTAATGGTATCCTCTGCTCTTGTGCTGTAGGTAATGACTCCTCTTGGTTCAAAATCACTATTCGTTCCACCATAATTCTTAATTTCTGTTCCAAACATGCCATGCGCTGAGTCTCAGCACGTCTCCATTCTTCGTTGCGTTCCTCCATCTGACGTGTCATCGTCCGGATATCCTCCTGTCTCTGAAGAGCTTGTCTTCTCTCCATACTTTCAATCCGACTCAAGATCGAATTGAGAGCATTACTAACAAACCGTTCTTCTAACTCCTCCTCCTGTACCATCCTTCGCGCCGGAATTTCCCTCCGTTGCTCCGTCTGGATGGGAGAAGAAGTTGCGTCAGAAATAGCCTCTGTAACATGCACTTCTTCTCGCTGCACCACGTTTCGATTCTCAGGTATGAATATCTCCCTGTTCGGTATTTCAGAACGTGGCATAGATTGACTGTTTCTGGTATTCACCATTTCTGAAACGTGGGACTCGAATTTTATCGTCCCCACAGACGGCGCCAATGTTCTGTATGTTTCCAGAATACAACTGTACAGCACTAATCGGCTGAGTGTTTGCTGTTGGATCTATTCTAACCCTGCTACCTCAAGAGTATCAATGGAAAATAATACCTTGAAGCAGATGATCACAGAGAAATACCCCAAATGGACGTGAGGTGTGTGCTATGTGTAATTGAAAGAGATAGAGTCAGAATGTGTGTACCTTTTTGGCTATAATTACTATGTATTTATAGGCAAAGTACCTTGCAGTTGTAGCACGAACTGCTTCCGAGAATTCCGGCTTCCATATGCATATTCCAACTGCTTACCTTGACTTGGTTATAACCCACGTTGAAGAAGAGTTGGTTATGTGATAGGGATAATTGAGCCTTGTTATTAAGCCCAATTATCACTTCCACAACAAATTACAACCTTATTATAATTCAAATGGACTTATTTATCGAAATTATAATTGTGATTTGCATTAAATATTAGACAATTTTTTATTAAATTAAAAAGTAAAAACTTACTTGTTTGACTAAAAAGAACTTATAGTTGAAAATGAATTCTGTCTCACTTTTAAATATTTATTTATTAATAAAATTATTTAATAAAAAATATTTTACTACTTAAAAATATTTTCTTTTTGAAAAATAAATATAATTTTCATTAAAAGTTATTTACAAGTAACACTTAGAAGAATCTTGAAAATCTCAAATGCAATGAACAATCATTCAACCCTTGGTTTCCTAAAAGAACATTTGATCCTTGATAATTAATAAACTTTCTTAAATAATACGAGATCCAGTCAAAAGGCCACACAAATAATAAAACAAAGTAACAAAAAGTAACAAACTATAAAACATATGATAATAAAATAATAAACAAAAAGCCTTGCAGATTCCGATCAATTCAAAGATGGATGCAACCTTCCCACCATCCCCTTTCCACATTCCATTATTATTGTCATTTTCTCTCATTTTCTGACAATTTCTCTTATTCTTTCTCCAATGGCGGTTGCAGCCTTCAAATCCTCTTCGCGAAGAGCAACCCAATCTTCCGCGCCTTCGAACGCGCCTCCGAACACGAAGTCGTCTTCTGGCAGATCCTCCACCAGAGCTCCGAACCCGACTCGCAGGTCGAGGAGCGTGAGCGGGTTCTCCAGGGGCAGTTCCGACATTTCCACCGCCACCGAGTTCATCAACAAGAGGGACAACCCTCTCTTCTTCGACGAAACGCAATCCGCCACAGCTCTTCTTCTGGAAACTTCCACGGCCGCTAATTCAACGCGAAGTGCCGAACCGGGTCGGAGGGAAACGGGTCGGACCTTATCCAGAGTGGATTCGGGTCGACGCACCCGCTCCGCTTCGCAGTGCCCGGTTTCGAGGCGGAATCTGAACTTTTATACTTCCGAGGTAATTCATTTTTTTTTCTATCCGCGTATTTAATTTTTTTTTTGTTAGCTAAGGTGATTGAACCCACGAGTTTTTTTTTCCTTCCTTCTTCGTTAACTTTCCAAGTCTTATTTCTCTTATGCGAGACGTTACTTAAATTGGTGTTTTTAATTACAATTAAGAACTGTTAACTAATTTTGTTTAAAGAATATGGAATGTGAATCGAGGAATGAAAGTTTTGTTTATTTTGTGTCTTTATTACAGCATTGAGTGTTTGGAAACGCAAATTTCTATCGAGAAATTTAGCGGTTCATACTACAAAAATTTCACGTTAGTCCTGATTATTTATTATTATGAGTCATGTTGCCCTGCATCCCAGTATTACAAATCTTCCAAGTACTTGAATAAATAAATGTAGTAATATCTTGGTTTTTTTTCCCCAACAATTTCTTGAAAATTTAAAACGGATATGTGGAAGATTTAAAAGTAGGACAATACTTAAATACAATTCTCTAATCAAAATGGAAGTTTCACCTTAAAGGATAACGTAGATTATTGAGACTCCAATTTTGATTGGAGAATATTACCAACAAAACTTAAGTAACTGTATATAAGCTTTGTCCTTTTAATTATTCATATTATAAATGTAAGTTGGAATGCTTTGAAATGAATAATTATATAATTAGACTGTAATAGACATGTACTGTGAACGTAAAAGTTTTTAGATTGTCAACAGGTAAAAAATGATCCTAATTAAGGTAATTATTGTAAGTCAACAAATTTAACAATTTGTAATTGGATGAAAGTGTAAAAAGCTTTTAGACAGTGATATTTAAGGTAATTATTAAAATTCAACAGACTTATCATATATGAAAATTTGTAATTGAATGACAATTTAAAAAGTTTTAGAGATCCTAATTATGATTTATAAGGGACTACCTCCGTTCCTTTTCATTTGTCTTTTAAGGTTGTTTTGTAAAAACCAAGAAATGCTATAAATTTTCTTGATTTAAAATAGTTTTTGAGTTTCCTATTTTACCTATTTTTCTTTCCACTCCACAATAAATGCATTTGTTAATTAATTAAAGATAAGGAAACAAGTAAGGGTATAATTGATAAAAGAGTAATTAATGTGATCTAGAACTTTACAAATGACCCATAAATAAGAACAAAAATTCTTCAAAAATCCGACAATTAAAAAAGAAAGGAGGAACTTAGCATATACTAATATGACAATTTATAACTGGATAATAATGTAAAAAACTTAAAGATTGGTAGTGCATATATAATTTATTCTATATAAAGTAAATCCCATTAAAATGGCAGGCGCAGGATACATTAGTCTCAATAATGTAAAAATTTCACATTTCACATTAGTCTTAAAAGCTATAAAAGGTGATGTTAATCCTTAAACACTTCGACACATTAATCACTCAAAAGGATTAATAGAACTAATATTTCCGGTTCTTACTTAGGACTAAGGTGAAGTTGTTGTAATTTTGACTTTTGAAGACAGATGTGTTTCTCAAGCACAAATATGGCGATTCACTGAAGAGTTGAGACTCCTAGACATTGTCATTGGGGAAATGTGTCATGAACCAAAAAAAGTAGTCTCCTTTGGTTTTGCAGTGTATTTTTGAGATGCATGGATACGAAAAGAAAGAATGTAAGGAAAATATATAATTTTATAGTCTCGTGTACAATATCAATTTACACTGTTAATTATTCAAATTAAACATATGCAAGTATAATGATACGTACAATGATCCTCCGCCATACGTTCACATTATGAGGAGCCTTTGCCCTTTGGGCACTGGGGTACGTTAGTGTATTCTAATTAAATTCAATAATGAAATTTTACAGTATTAGTGCATTCTAATTAAATTCTATAAAGAAACTTTCGTTGTTATGGTGTGCGACATTGAAAAAAGGGTATCACATTTGCTGTTTGTGCAGAGTGAAGCTGAATCTAAAGAAGGGAATGGTTTGAAGTTAGTGGGGAGTAACAGAAAAGATGGTTTGGTTGGAAGAAGTGAGAATGGTGTGACTGATCAAGTGAAAGATTTGCAGACATGGTCTAGTCGGCATTTGACTGTTGAGGTCTCAGATAGTTTTGCTGCCACTTTGGTAAGTTCCTTCCCTTACTGGTGTGTGTTTGAGGCATATTAGAAACATTGAGATGAGGAACAATTTTCTTATTGTTTAGTGATCATTTTGTTTGTCTGCAGCCTGGTCTGCAAACTCAATCCTGTGATGATGAAGCTTCGACGGCAAGTTCTGGATTTGGTTCTGATGAGAAAACTATCAAGGCAGTTTTTGAACAAATGAAGGTGAGGTATAACAAAGCTTGTAAACTATTATGTCTGGATTAATTGAAAAGAAAGGAATTGAATAATATTAATTATTATTTGTAAAGCCTCAAGTTGATCCTTCAAAGTTAGACGTAGCACCACATTAGTTCTCTAGAATTTGTCTCCAGGGACCAATTGCTCAATAAAATCTTTGGAGGACTGTTACAGTGATGTTCTAGATCTTTGAAAAACTAGTTTAGTGATGAAATTTTTCGGAGGACTTATGTGGTGATGCGTGTAACTTTGGACAACTAGTTTGAAGGTTCACTTCAAAATATGGTGAAATTGAATGAAACCAAGTGGAACCCATTCCATTTTTCCCCATCTGTTACCTCTGTTATCTTCCAATTTTGTAGTGTGTTTTTAGTCTGCAATGTGGTGGTATATGATAGAATCAACTTTATTGTTTATAATCTATTCTATCACAACATACCTGAACAATATTATAGTTAGTTTATTCCATTTCATCTCAGTTTCATTTCTTTCCTCCTACCATTAAAGATCCACACAATGTTACGTATCATCATGTCATGTCACGCGTGCTTAAAAATAAAAACTTTATGCCACAGGTTTATTGATGTAGATTCTATTTTTCTACCTATAGGAAATTTCAATCCATCACAAATTATTCTTGCTAGGGAGAAACTTTAATGTTTCTATGATACAAGACTAGGCATAAAATTAATAATTGTTCTTGTTGACAAATGGATAACTTTTGGTATGTGTTTGAGTCTTGAATTCTGCAGTCAGTACAAGGAGATATGCCAGAAGCCAGTGATATATATGAAACAGTTCGTTCTGAAGTGAGGCGTGCTATTTCTGAGATTCAGATTGACCTTGAAAATGTATGTTTCATGAACTCCTGTCTTTTTCATTGTCAGCATTAAGTCAACTGGCTCTATTTGAATTGATTTAGCCAATGGTGATGGATACAATATGTCACTATTTAATGAAAAGATTTCTCTCAGTGAGTGAGTGTGTGTGTGTCTGTCTAAGACTAATAATTAAAATCATGCATTATAAATATTTAGAAAGCCGTCAAAGAAAAAGGTTGGATATGACACCTACTAGTCATTATTATAACAGAATAAGCCAAGAAGCAGGGCATGGCAGATTGGCATTTCATTCTCTGTGATTGAATCATAAACTTGTAGCTGATAAAAATTTGAGGAAAATCTCTTCAGGTCTCATCAATGCATTTTAGAAGTTGAAAATTCAACTGGTCCAGGGATACAACTCTGCATTATACATGAAGTGTAGCAATTCCTGCATTTCTTGTGATTTTCAGTTATATTTCCAGGGAAGTGCATACTCACATTAGTCATTATATTTCTTTCTTTATAGCTTGTACTAAAAAATTTTGGGTGCTCATCACATCTCATAAAGTCTGAATAGTTGAGTACTATTTGTTGTTGATGCAATGCATGAATGCTTAATTTTTAATTGTAATATAATTGGAAAAGGAAGTTTTGTGTTATTTTCTAACTTATTTCTGATGGAATTTTAGGCTATCCAAAGGAATAATGCTACTGCCATTGCTGTCACTAATGTGTCTGATATTCCTCCTGGCTTGGTAAACCCTGGTGCAGTAGAATTAGTTTTAGAGATTAGAAAAGAGTATGCCAGAAAGCTTGAAAAGGTGATATTCCCTTTCCCTTCTATACTTGTAGATGGAGTATGGTTAACTTTTCTTTGTTTGTTGATGGTCATCACATATGTGGCAACTCTCAAATGAGTCACCAATTCATTTACCCTTTGCAAACCAAATGACTACAGATAGTGGCGGATCCACATTATAATGAGGGGGTGCATCATTTTTTAAAAATTACATATAAATATGTTAAGTGTAGATTTTCCCCCTCCTAATTTTGTGTATTTGATAACATCTGCTGGAGTTAATCTGCAGGGCATAGATCCAGAGTTATATTATATATATATATATATATATATAATATAATATAATATAACTCCGTCTATGTGTGTTTGCATGCATGGCCTGTCCCAAGTCAGGATAAAGGAGGAGGGTTGGCGTCAGGACTTGCGAACCGGCCGTAAAATATCAGCTATTTTTATGTGATGAACCTTTATGATATTTCGTTGGGGCGTACCCTTCATAACGATGCGTTACATCGGACCTCAGATGTAGCGAAAAATAGGCTAGGGTCCTTGCCACAAGGCAAGCCGCTACATCAGCCTCGGGATGTAGTGATAAGTGAATTAGGGTCCTTGCCGAAAGGCAAGGTGTCAGGTCTTCACTCGGATTTGGTGACAAATAAGCAAGGGTCCCAACACGCAGATAGGCGAGCATGGCCGGCAAACACTGCCCAAGGGTTAAGGATGAAACTGGAAAGCTGGAATATAGGAACATTAACGGGTAAACTGAGGGAGTTACCAGATATTTTTGCCAGAAGGAAAATGAATATTGTGTGCTTGCAAGAAACTAAGTGGGAGGGAGAAAAAGCCAAGGAAGTGGAGGGCACCGATTTCAAGTTGTGGTATAAAGATACATCCAAGAGTCGAAATGAGGTTGAAATTATGATCGATAAAAATTTTAGAGATAAAGTCGTGGCCGTCAAAAGGAAAGGCGACAAGATTATGATGATTAAGCTTGTAGTAGGGGATCTAATTTTAAATATCCTTAATGTGTATGCACCACAAGTTGGACTACAATCAAATGAAAAAAATCAATTTTGGGAAGATTTGGAGGAGGTTTTGAGAGGGATGCCCGGAGAGGAGAAAATTTTCCTACGAGGAGATCTAAATGGTCATGTTGGTAAAAACAGTGGAGGTTTGATAGAATTCATGGAAGTTTTGGCTATGGGACGAGAAATGAGACCGGAGAAGATGTCTTGAATGTTGCACTAACCTATGATTTGATGCTAGCGATCACATTTTTCGAAAAAAGGAGTCTCATCTTATCACTTATCATAGTGACCAAAATTGTAGTCAAATTGATTTCTTCATGGCTAGAAGGGGAGATAGAAATTCTTGTATTGACTGCAATGTATATCCTGGAGAATGTATGGCGACACAACATAAGTTGGTAGTTCTAAAAGTTCGGTTCAACAAAGTTCTTAATTTGAGGAAGAAGGATCAAAACGCAAGGATAAGATGGTGGAAGTTAAAGGAGGAAAAAAATAGAGTTTAAGGAAAACATGTTGCATAAAGGACCGTGAGAGTTTATTGGTGAAACTAATGAAATATGGAATAAGATGGTTGTGTGTCCAAAATGTGGGAATGAGGGTACTAGGTGAAAGCAAAGGAAACAAAGTTCTTACAAAGGAAACAAGGTGGTGGAATGGAGAGGTGCAGGAAGCTATTAAACAGAAGAAGGAATGCTTTAGATCTTTGCATAAATGTCCCAATGATGAAAATTTGTAAAAGTTTAGAGAAGCGAGAAAAAATGTAAAGAAAGCAGTGCAGGAAGTTAGAGGCAAAGTTTTTGACGATTTGTGTAAAAATCTTGGGAGCAAGAATGGTGAAAATGGTATTTATAAACTTGCTAAAATGAGGAATAAGAAGAATAAAGGCCTCACCCAAGTTAGATGAATCAAGGAGGAAAATAAAAAACTTTTGGTAAGAGATGAAGATGTAAGTGAAAGATGGATGAACTACTTTAACAAACTTTTTAATGAGGATGACGGTAAAACTGAGGTGGATTTGAAGGAATTTCTGATGATCTGAATAGAAGATTTGTGCGCATAATTAAGACACATCATGTTAAGGAGGCTTTAAAGAGGATCAAGAACAATAAAACTTTGGGACCCGATGACATCCCTATTGAAGTGTGGAGGTTTGGGAGATGTGGCAATAAAATGGTTGACTAATCTTTTTAATAGGATTCTTCAAAAAATAAGATGTCTGATGCTTGGAGGAAAAATATGTTTGTGCCTATTTACAAAAACAAGGGAGATATCCAAAATTGTTTTTATTATATAGAGGCATCAAGCTCATGAGTCATACTATGAAGTTGTGGGAGGGAGTTACTGAACATCGCCTAAGGAAGGAGACCAATGTTTTCGTAAATCAATTTTGAATTTATGCCAGAAAGATGTACCATGAACGATATTTTCTTGATGTGACAATTAATGAAAAAGTATAGGAAAAAGAAGAAAGACTTACATATGGTGTTCATAGATCTTGAGAAAGTCTATGATAGGGTACCAAGAGAAGTCTTATGGTGGACTATTGAGAAGAAAAATGTAGCCTTAAAGTATGTTAATGCAATTAAGGATATGTATGATGGGGTTACTACCTGTGAAAACTTGTAGTGGAACATCAAGGTATTTCCCTATCACGGTAGGTGTTGATCAAGGTTTAGCTCTTAGTCCGTATCTTTTTGTCTTAGTGATGGATGAACTAACGAAAGATATTCAAGAGGAATTGTCGTGGTATATGCTTTTTTGCATATGATTATTGATGAGATCAAAGATGGTGTTGATAAGAAATTGGAATTGTGGAGAAACACTTTGGAATATAAAAGATTCATGGTAAGCAAAAACAAAACGGAGTATATGAAGTGTGAGTTTTCGCAAGTAAAAGATGGTGATCAAGACACAATGCATCTACTTGGTCAAGAGGTACCCAAGAAAGATGTTTTTAGATACTCGGGATCAATTTTGCAAAAAGGTGGTGAAATTAATGCGGATGTAAATCATAGAATTAGAACATGATTGATGAAATGGCAGAGTGCATCGAGATTTTTGTGTGATCGTAAAATTCTCCTTAAACTAAAAGGAAAATTCTATAGAACAGTTGTAAGATCGGCAATGCTATATGGAGCGGAATGTTGGCCAACACATAGACAACATGAGCATAAAACAAGGGTAGCAGAAATGAGGATGTTAAGGTGGATGTGTGGTTATATGAAAATGGATAAAATAAAAAATGAGGATATTCGAAGAAAGATATCAGTGGTACCGGTATGTGAAAAGATGAGGGAGCATAGATTGAGGTGGTTTGGGCACGTTATGAGACGGCTACTAGATGCTCTCGTAAGAACAAGAATTTGTTACCAAGAGTTCGACACAGAGAGATAAAGGTCGACCGAAACTTACCTGAGGAAAGGTAGTTAAACAAGACTTAATAGAGTGAAATATAGATTGGCGAACGGTATGTCATAGGACAGAGTGGAAAAAAGTTATAAGTTGGTGGAGTGTTAACTAATTAGTAGGTCTATGTTCCAGTTGTTTCTCTTGCTTTAGTTATTTTCCTCTTTATTTTTTCCCCTCTTCCTTTCACCCCTATTTTATTTTAGCTTATTATTCCTCTCTTTTGTCTTATTTCCATTTTTTTTCCTCTCTCCCTTTCTCTTTCTTCCGATCTATCATTGGGTTCATCTACTACCGATCCCAATTAACTTGGGTTAAAGGTGCTGTTGATGTTGATCCCCCTGCTCCTATTTTTTTACCCCTTTTATAATATCAATTATTATTTTTCATTTTTTAAATAAATCCCCCCCTCCCCCCCGGCCATATGGTCCTCTAGAACATCTTGCCCAGCCCTAATGTGTTTTTCCTCAAGTGGTTGTCTTGTGTATTCGGGCTCCAGTTTCTATTTTAAATTGAACTTTATTAAGTAGACCTTGTCATACTTACAGTCCCAGGAGCGAGCTAGAAATCTCCGAGCAAATCTGGCTGTTGAAGAACATCGTGGACAAGAACTTGATAGAATCTTGAAAGAAGTTCTTCCATATCCCAAGACCCCTACTATACAAAATCCTCGTCCAGCAAGAAAAGTAGGTTTTCTTTTGGAATTTTGTTTAGTCTAATGCATCTTTTCAAACTTGTTATGTGAGATCCTTAAATACTTTGCCCATTAAAACATATGTAGCGTGTGTTCTATTCTGTGTTGTACATGGACCATATTCTTTATAAATTACGTATTTAGAGAGGAAACATTTGCCTCGGAGGGCTATAGGATAAAAGCAGAAAGATGAGAGGGAAATCTCAAAAAAAAAAAAAAAAAAAACTTGTTTCAGACATGTTCCAAGCACAAATTTTATCTTTTAACTATGAATCTTGAATCTTCATATGGACTTCTCATGGATGGGAAGAAGCTTCTACTATTTTTAGCTGTGTTATAAATAAAATATGATTTCTGACCACATGAACTTCAAAATATTAAATTGCAAAAGCCAATCTGTTTTTTCAAGTATGGAAGTCAAGATTTCGATGTTTCCCTTGTTGAGATTTTTAATCAGATATGCTGACAATCTTATTTATGCATATTTTAACTCATTAATCTCAGATGTGGGATGAAGATGATGATATTGTAGTTGTTGTAGTTAGATAGTTTTTGTTTATTGATATTTAATTCTATTCCGTTGTTAATGAACCAAAAACGTGGTCACAGTCTAGCATTGAAAGAAGGAGGATGTCAAAACGTCTTGCAGAAGATGCCAAGGCTTATTTTGATGAGTGTGTCTCGCTATCAACTTTTGATAGTTCTGACTTTTCATCTCCAGAGGATCCCCCACTCAATTTCGTTGGTCCACCTACTCCATCTGGCCGCCCTGTATGTTTAACTGAGGCAAGTTCTAATGCTTTAGTTTCTAATTTCATTGGTAGTTTCCTCAATGATTAACAGGTCTCTCTTGATATTCTGTTTTTGCATAATATTTTTCTTAATCTGAAATAAACTCAAATGATAATAATATCTTGTTACTTAATCTTATTCCAATGTAATATTTGAAACCTCCTATCTTGGTGGCTTAAGACATTAATACTGAAATATATTAACTAATTAAGGGCTAGATACCATCATGCTTATATATATCTGAGGATGGCCATGGGGTTTAAAATATATGCATTCTAACATAATTATACATCAAAAGAGGCGTGTTATATGCTTCAGATTTTGAGTGTTTGCTTTTTCATGCTGATATTAGACCTTATAATAAATTCAAGGCTGCATAATTGTGTGCCGGTAACATTTCTCTCACACACAACACAGTCAAAGAGTGAACTCTTGTCAAATAGCTTGTTAGGGGAGATCTTGTACAAAAGTTAGTAAGTGGAGGAATGGTTTTCTAATATATGGAGTGATCATTTGCTTCAACTTTCAATAAGGACATAGTCATGTGCTAATATTGATTCCAATTCCTTAATTTTCCATTCCATTGAATGTAAAGGATTTATGAAAAAAAGCATTGAAAAATGTTAAGTGATGTAAACCAGTTTTTGAATTTCTTGACTTTGTTACATATTTTGTCTTTCCGTTTAGCTGACTTTACCTAGTGGGATAAGGTTTTGCTGCTGTAGTTGTTACATATTCTGCCTTGGTCTTACACGCCCCTAAAAGGATAAAAGGAGTCATGAACATGAATTTTCTGAAAATAAATCTTACATTTTCATAGGAATCCTGCACACGAGGACAATCCATGAATATCCATTATGACATTTCACAACCACCTGCCAACATTGATACTGTGGGAGCTTTTCACGGTCAAGTCAGTTCAATCACTGACAGCACAGACACTGGTAGCAAACCCTGCTTCTCCTTTGCACAGAAGCAATCTGAAACCTCTGCACTTCAACAAGACATCCAACAGTACATAAAAAAGTTCGAAAAAAATGTTTTGAAGTCTTCAACTATGAGACCAAATTATTGTGACCCTCGTGAGTATAGTTTTCAATCATCAGCTGAGAGCTTGTTGATTGATAGAGTACTGCTAAAAAGTAGAATTGAGTCTGGTAGTTTGTTACTCTGTGGTGGTGGTGGTAATAATTTATCTAAATTTTCTGGGATAGGGATTTGACTTGGAAGACATAGATTAAGCAACCCTTTTATTTATTTATATATGCATTGTAATTTTGACCTTATCATTTACACATGTAATATAAATCTAAATGTACATCTGATTGCCTATTCATGTAAGAGTGTTTCCTTTTTTTTTTTTTTTTTTTGTAAATATCAAGAAAGAGTGTTAGGAACACACCTTATAACATTGTTTTTGTAAATATCACGAAAGAGTGTTTTCACCTTATGCAAGGGTAAGGCCATGATGCAGTACTCCTTCAATAAAGAAAGAACACAGGTATTTGGCTAGGCCGAATTCCCAAATACTTTAGACCTTATTTGATAAAGGTGAAACCTCAAGTATTTGTCTAGGTCAAATACCCTAATACCTCTAACCCTATCAGGCTAGAAGAAACCTTAGGTATTTGGCTCGATCACGGCTTAGTACCTTATAAATAATCTGTAGTTTGTAGATAAGTACTAGCTTGTAGATAATTAAGATTACAGATAATTTGTACCTCATAGATAATTTGTAGGTTGTAGATAAGTACTAGCTTGTAGATAATAGTTAACAAATAAGCTGAGACTCATAAATAATCATTTATAGATAATCTGGTAGATTATAGATGATCCATTGCTTATGGATAATTAGGTACTTGCTAAGAGATAAGGTGGTTATTTGAATAATGAAGCATAAAAGATAACCTATTGGCGTAAGCGGTCCGACTGTTGAGGGTAGACATCTGTGCTCTTGTAGTAGGGCTGATGTGGAGGGTTGACAAGTGTACCAAAGGTCCCACATAATTGACCACGTGCAATTTTAATATTTTGGACGGTACATAAATCCCCCAGCCTCTGAGCCAGCTTGCGGGTGATAAAGGTTGTTTGGTGTCGAATAAGAACGTCTGGTGTTGATGGAGATTGTCTGGTGTCAAGGGTGATAGTCTTGACAAGTAAGAGGGTTGCAAGTTTGTCAAGCCCCCGAGAGTGGAAAAGTGTTGTCAAGTTTCGATTGTGATAACCTCGACAAGTGTGAGAAATGTAAGTGTGTTGAGCTTGTCAAGCCCTCAGCATGGACAAGTGTTGTATGGGTTGCCACTCTTGAATTGTCCAAGAAGAACATGCTTTTGTTCTATAGGCGAGGTCGAATATGCTAGGCAAGTGAGGTGTCCAGGTTGAACATTTTTGCCCTTATCTGACCGTTGGAGAGTGCATTGAAAGCAATCGTTGCGCTTGTCTTTTGCCATAGGTGTGTGCAACACATGCACAATACTCGTGCATATGTGTCACTTATGAAGTGGGCACGTACTGGAGTCGTGTGTTAGTGGACGAGTGGAGTTATGTCATGTCGCGAACTCCTAAGGAATCATTTCAACTCTCGCTAGTAACTGAAAAGTCGTGCCTCCATTTAAATGGAGTGGACGTATGATGTTTCTCTCACTGCCATTCTTGTTGATCTTATTGCTTCTAAAGTTTTCTTTATCTTCTTCTTGTCTTTCTTGTGTGTCTGAGGTGTTTACCCTGTGCTAACACTAGTTGTGCTAGGTAGGCGATTTCCCCTGGAGATCTTTGGTGAAGCACGTCGGACCTTCTGATGGGGGTGTACTTCCTGCTTCTGTCAACCCTCTTGCTGGAGGTAAGGGTTGGCCCACTGCTAGGTAGGCCCTATTGGTGCTGGAGGTAAGGGTTAGCCCATTGTTGAGGCGTCTCCTAGCGTTCCTTCCCATGTTCTGGCTAAGAGGAAGTGAGATGATGATGTTGGGACCTTTGGTTGAAAGAAGTCGAGGACCCCTCACAGCCTTCGTGCAATGAGGCAGCTGTTGAACTTCTTCCCAGTTCAGCTGGCCCTTTTATTGTTGTTGTTGCTTCTCCTGCTCCTGCTTCTGCTCCTCCTCCTTATGTTCCTTTTCAAGAGGCGGCTGCATCTCCTACCATCGTGGTTCCTTAGGCTCCCACTACTGCTTCCTCGATGACTGCTGGTGTCACAACCAGTGGTGGTTCAGAGGTGTTGTCCTCTTCTTCAACTGCTCCGTCATTTACTTTTGTTGAACCAATGTCAAATCTGCCATATTCTTCTTGCCCCGTCACCTCCCTTGAGTATGTCCATGCATTGAAGGACCTTGACTCTCTGTGGAGTTTGGGGTAGAGGCTAAAGCGAAGGACTCCAACCTCGTTTGACAAAAATTTGATCCGATCGGTCGGGGTCTAAAGCGCCATCGACTCTACGAAGGTCTTCCTTCAAAGAAGCCTTGCGATTTTTGGAGGAGAACGGACAACGCCACCAAGAAGTTGTGGGAAAGGTGCTGGAGGTTGAGGTGGCCAGGTTGAAGGCAGGGACAAGCTGAACAGGTGTCAACCCCTCCCAAAAGGACCTAAGTATGAGCGCTACGCTCCCCTGACGGTCAATCGGGCCACCATCATGGAGGAAGCCTTTAACACGGAGGTACAGGTGAAGTTACCATCACCCTCATCATCTCTTAAGCCAGGGGCAGACCCGAACAAGCAAATATCATCGCAGTAATGGTCATAACACTGAAAAGTGTTGGGCCTTGAAAGAAAAAATCGAAGAGCTCATGCAGGCAGGGTATTTATCCCGATTTGTAAAAGGACCTGATAATCACCTAGCTGGAACTAGACCTGGGGACATCCCGAAGACCAACATAGAAACCAAGATGTTGCCAAGAGAATAGTCAGAGTGGACAGGGGCGATAGAGGCAACATCAGCCTAGACATGAACGCCAACCTCCTCAACAATAGGAGAATGAGTCTTCCTAACAAATCTGAGGCGTGATCAACACCATCGATGGCGAATTCTCTAACGGAGGACCATCCAACCAGTCTCGAAAGAGACAACTTCACGCTATCTGGGACATCGACATTAACTATGTCGAAGCTCCCCCACCACGGAGCCTCCATCCAACCAGGATGGCCCAATGGTGGTCTCCCTTATAATCGCCAATTTTATGGTATCAAGAATCCTCATTGATCAGGGTAGTTCCTCACACATCCTGCATTGAAAGACTTTCTAGAAGCTTGAGGTTTCACCAGACACGAAGTCTGTTGAAGAACTCGTCAAACTGCAGCTCGGACCCAAACCAGGGCAATGCACATAGCTTAGCAATGACCTCTCCAGTCATGAACACAGACATATAGCAGATGTCCTCCGCAAAAACGCGGATCTATTCTCCTAGCAACCATCTAATATGTTGGGAATTAATCCCAGCATCATATGCCACAAGTTGGCTATATGCCCACAAGCCAAACCAATAGCACAGAAGAAAAGGAAGATGGGGGAAGAAAGACATAAGGAGGTCAGAGAAGAAGTGGACAAGTTACTAAAGGCCAGCTTTATCAGGGAAGTCAGGTACTCCACCTTGCTCGTCAATGTCGTGATGGTCAAAAAAGCCAATGGCAAATGGTGCATGTGCCTGACTTCACTGACCTCAACAAGGCATGTCCTAAAGATGGTGCGTCAAGGTTCCAGATTTTGAGTTTCCTGAATGCATATTCCAAGTACAACCAAATCAGGATGCACTCCCTAAACGAGCTGAAAACGACATTCATTACTGAAGATGCCCACTACTGTTATAGGGTCATGCCATTCGGCCTAAAAAATGTAGGTGCCACATACCAACGACTAATGGATCGAGTCTTCAAAAAACAGATCGGACCAAATGTCAAGGTATATGTTGACAACATGGTCGTCAAATCCCAAAGTGTAGCCCAACATGTGACAAACCTAGAAGAGGTTTTCGAAGAAATCTGGAAGTATGACATGCGTCTCAACCCAGAAAAGTGCACATTCGGGGAAGGTGGTGGTAAATTCCCCGGTTTCATGATTAAACATCATGGAATTGAAGCCAACCCCGACAAATGTGCAGCAATATTGGAGATGCACAATCCAACTAACGTCAACGAAGTCCAAAAACTAAACGACAAACTAGCGTCCTTGTCCAGATTCCTCCCGAAGCTAGTCGAGAAGGCAAAACCCTTCTACAAGCTACTAAAAAAGACCGAGCCCTTCCTCTGGGACCGAGCTTGTGAGCAAGCCTTCGAAGCATTCAAGAAAACCATTGGTAGCGGACGAGGTTGTCATCTCGACCCTTGTCCAAGAAGAAGGGAAGCATCAACTGCTTATTTACTTCACTAGCCGCATTCTGCAAGAAGTCGAGAAGCACTATCAAATAATAGAAAAGATATCATTGGCACTCGTCACATCCGCCAGACGCCTTCGACGTTACTTTCAAAGTCACCAAGTGATAATTAAAACAAATTATCCCATTAAACAGGTGTTGAGAAAACCCAAATTGGCAGGAAAAATGGTGGCAAGGTTGGTCAACTGTCAGAATTCGACCTCTAGTATGAACCTCGCGGTCCCATGAATACAATTCATGACAGACTTCCTAGCAAAATTCGCAGTAAAGACAAATCCACCCAGATTGGTCGAATCTCTACGTAGATAGAGCGTCTAAGCGGAGTGGGTATCATTCTTGATGGGCCTGGCAACATCACGCTAGAACAAACACTCAAGCTTAATTTCAGAGCTTCAAATAACTAAGTTGAGTACGAGGCACTCATAGCAGATCTCAAACTCGCAAAAGAAGTCGGAGCTAGATGGTTGAGATGCTACTCTAACTCACAGCTTGTCCAAGGACATGTCGCCAACATATTCCAGACTAAAGAAGCCAGATTCCTCTGATATTATCGACAGTTTTGAGTGCTTTGAAATGTATCACATACCGAGAGAGTAACACCAGGGCAGACCTGTTCTCCAAGTTGGCCAGTACTAAAAAGACCGGACACCTCAAAACTATCATCCAAGAAACACTCTAAGCTCCCACCATAGACACCCAAGAGGTAATGGTACGCGAAGAGGAGGAACCTAACTAGATGACCACTTACAAAAAAATTTTCATCAAAAAGGCACTATCAGTAGACAAAAATGAGGCACGACATTTGAAAAGGAATGTCAACTATTATGTCATCCTCAATGGCGAACTGTTCAAAAGAGGGCTGAAAACACCTTTACTCAAATGCCTGGACATCTAGCAAGAAAACTATGTCTTGAGAGAACTCCATGAAGGGATCTGCGGTCTCCACACAGGGGTTCGCTCCCTTGCCACTAAGGTAGTACGAACAGGATACTATTGGATGACACTCAGGACTGACACCTTTGGTTTTACTCGAAGATGTAAAAATTGCTAGGAATTTGCCGACGTCCCACGGACTCCTCCCGACAATCTTTACACTTTGACTTCCCTTTGGCCTTCGCCATATGGGGAATGGACATCCTAGGGCCTTTACCAAAAGCCGAGAGAGAGGTCAAATTATTGGTTGCCATCTATTACTTCACCAAGTGGATAGAAGCAAAGCCATTATGAGAGATAACTGCAGTGAGGTAGAAAGCTTTACTTGGAAACATTTTATATGCAAGTATGGTCTACCCTTCTCCATTGTCATTGACAACAGCACGCAATTCAAAGCATAGACCTATGAAGATTTCCTCACAAGGCTAGGTGTCAAACACCTTGTCACTTCTGTTGAACACCTCCAAACCAATGGCCAGGTGGAGGCAGCAAATAGAGTCATCCTCCGAGCCTTACGTACTAGACTCGATAAGTCTAAAGGTCTTTGGAAGGAAGAGCTCCCCAATATACTTTGGGCTTACCATTGCTCACTTTGACAACTACACACGAAACCCCTTTTCGACTCACATATGGCACAGATGCAAGTTAGGGTGTCATACCTTATAGTGATGTTGTTTATTGCCTTACAATCAATACACATCCTTCATGTTTCCTTCTTCTTAGGCATGAGAATAATTTGCATGTCATAAGGACTCATGCTCTCACGGATCCACCCCTTGTCAAGTAGCTTCTCCACCTGTGTTTGAATCTCCTTTGCCTCCATGGGTGAAGTCTTATATGCTGGCCTATTAGGTAGTGAACAACCTGGAATTAAGTCAATTTGGTGCTCTGTAATACCTTGAGTCCTAAGCATAAATTTAAGCCTTGTGATTAAGAGATATGATCATGGTTTAGTGTCCAAAAGGGAGCTTTTAGCAGAAAACCCTGTAAGGGTCTGGCGCTGATGGCGCCGGAGCACTGGAATGTGGCGCCAGGAGCGTCAGGTTCACGCTGAGGGCGCCGTGGTCTCTAGAATGTGGCACCAGGAGCGTCAGGTTCGCGCTGGGAGCGCGGAGTCTCTGGATGTTCGCGAGTGGAGCGCCAGATGTGGCGCCAGGGGCGCCAAGTTTTCCATCTGGCGCGGATGGCGCCAGATGCGACGCTGGTGGCGCCAAAGGTTATGGAGTGTGGCGCCAGGGGCGCCATAGGTTCTGGAATGTGGCGCCCCAAGTTTCCCAGCTGGCGTGGATGGCACCGGAGATTCTGGAGGCTGGCGCTAAGAGCGCCACAGGTCGGGCAGGGAACTGATATGTGTTGAATTGATATGTTGAGAATGTGACTTGAACCCTTTGATGAGGGAATGATATGTAATGATATGTATATGCTTGAGATGTAAGCTGAACCCTTTGATGAGGGAATGATATGTAATGATATGTATATGCTTGAGATGTAAGCTGAACCCCTTGATGAGGGAATGATATGTATTGAATGTGTATGATTGAGATGTAAGCTGAACCCCTTGATGAGGGAATGATATGTATTGAATGTATATGCTTGAGATGCTTGTGATGAAATCCGAATCCCGTGATATGAGATTGATTGGTATGATTATGAACTATTCAGCCTGTGATAGGTGTGATTGATTATTAGACTGAATGTGAAGTCTAGAATTGAATGGAAATAATCCTATGGTAGTAGGATAAACGACTTGAGATTGAGTAAGACCTGCAGTGAGATGTTCCTATGATATAGATGTAGCCTCCCGAACGGAGATGTTCCTATATGCATAGATGTAGCCTCCTCAAGCAATTATGTTGAGATAGGTTACGAGATGTTCCTGTGATATAGATGTAGCCTCTTGAACAGAGATGTTCCTATATACACAGATGTAGCCTCGTTAGAAGGAGATGTGCCTGTTATATATAGATGTAGCCTCTTGATTGAGATGTTCCTATATATATATACAGATGAAGCCTCCGCTAGACATATGAGATGTTCCTGTTATGTAGATGTAGCCTCCTAAAGTGGAGATGTCCCTATATATACAGATGTAGCCTCATGTAGATGATTGAATCCTGGCATGAGATGTTCCTAGTATATAGATGTAGCCTCTTGAGATGAGATGTTCCTATATATCTAGATGTAGCCTCTGCAGGATAGGGTTGGATGTGATGAATGGCGGTATGCCATGAGTATAGCCTGATTATGGTCAGGTAGTGATTTATGCTATGAACGATTGTAAGCCGTGTTTGAGGCACCTGGTTGTGGCCAGGTGAATGAGAATTGAGAATTCTGAGGATTGACAGTATGGTTGAGATCCCAGTGATGAATCTGAGAATGAATGTCCTGGATATATCATTTCTGTGATTATGTTTGGAAGTGAACCAGGGGAAGGAAATACCTTCAAGGGCCCTGAGTTTACTGGGATTTTATATCTCACCCCCTGTGTGGGATTTATGTTTTGCAGGTGAATCCTCAGGAGGAGCAGACAGATCCCAAGGCAAGAAGCCTATGCAGGGATAGCTGTGATTTGTAAACCTTAGGCTAGATGATATGAGCAGATGGCTCTGATGTTTTGTATTACGCCTTTGGTTTCATTTTGTACCCTGAGAGGGAGTTTGTATGTACAGTTTTGTATAAGATACAGGGACTTTATGTATATTCACCATATTAAATGTACAGTGTATATGATGATAGCATTTGTTGATGCCCTTTTCTTTTATGGTATGCTTCCAAACTGCTTAACTTTGATGATTATTGTTAATGATAGTGATTAAGGCTCATAAAGACCCTGATTGTAGCTTGGGCGTTACATTATGGTATCAGAGCAGTTTTGATAGGGAAGCATTGTACATATGGTGAATTGTGTGTCTTGTGTGTTTGTTCTGGATGCTCATTATGGTTGTTGCATGTGTAACTGTGAGAGTGAGCCTGATCAACTCACCCTTTTATGTGATATGTGCAATACCATGGTGAGAACCCGAAACAACGGGGATGAGGTGGGTGCAGATGAACACCCTGACCCAGTGGTAGCCGCCTTGGCCACTATGCAGCAGGAGATATCCTATAAGGTGCTATAGATATGGGTCCAGTTCCAGGGATTAAATCTATAGAAAACTCAACTTCCCTTTCAGGAGGTAACCGATCTACTTCTTGAAATACCTCAGGAAATTCTCTCACTACTGGCATACTCTCTTTATCAATCTCAGTTTCAGATTCAAAGTGAGATTTAATCATGCATATTTGAACATCATTCTTTTTCATCATCCTAAGGACTTTATTAGGGGAGATAGTCTGCAGATCCCTACTAACTTGAGGATTTCCAAAAACTATGGTTTTATCAAAACAGTTCAACATCACCTGGTGAGATGATAACCAGTCCATGCCTAATATAACATCAATTTGATGTAATGGCAAACAGATCAGATCAACAGAAAACATATGACCCTCAAACTCTATTTGACAATCTAGACATATTTCAGAAGTAACGACTGACTCACTAGTAGGGGTAATAACCTTCAAAAAGAAATTCAAGGGAGACACAGGAAGATGTAAATTTTGAACACAGGTATAAGAAATAAATGAATGAGTAGCTCCTGAATCAAACAATACGTCTAAAGGAATTTTTCTTATGAAACACTTACCTCGGATCAGGTCTTGAGATTGAGAAGTCTCACTTCCACTAAGAGCAAATACTCTTCCGGTGGTTTTAGGTTTCTCTGGGGGATGACCTTGATTTCCGTTCTCCTTCTTCCTGAAATTTAAAGGATTCAGAGGACAATTTATGGAAACATGTCCCTTCTTGTGGCATGTGTAACATGTAGGTTCTTTATCTGGGCATTGCGAGAAATAGTGCCCAATCTTCCCACACCTAAAGCATCGCGGAGGAGCAGATGAAGAGACTTGACCAACAGGAATTCTGGGATAAGAAGCATTTGGACGATCCTTATTATAAGGTTTACCCATGTTTGGACGATTCCTTCCTTTATTCCTCATAGGTCCTACATTCTTATAATGAGATGCTCTGGCACGAGAATCCTCATCATAAATTCTGCACATATTTACCAACTGAGGAAATTGTCGTATTCCCTGATAATTTATCGCTTGCTTAATCTCTGGTCTTAATCCATTCAAAAACTTAACGCACTTCGACCATTCTCCTTCAACTCCTTGATAATGAGGAAAATATCTGACCAATTCCTCAAATTTCACCGCGTACTCAGCCACTGTTCTACTCCCTTGCTTCAACTCAAGAAATTCCATTTCTTTCTTGTTCTTAATATCTTCAGGGAAGTATTTTTCCAAAAAGGCTGTTTTGAAAACCTCCCAAGTGATTGGTTGATTTCCTGCTTCCAACCGCAACTGAGTATTTTCCCACCAATATTCAGCTTCCTCTGCTAACATGTAGGTACCGAAAAGTACCTTTCTATCAGCAGGACAAGCCATTACTCGAAAAATTTTCTCAATTTCCCTCAACCACGATTGAGCTCCATCAGGATCGTATCCTCCCTTGAAAATGGGCGGATGGTTTCTTTTAAAACTTTCTAATCCTTGATATTCTACATTCCCAGTCCTTTGCTGATTTCCCACTGCTTGAGTTAAAGCTTGCAATGCGTCAGCTATAGCACGGTCATTTCTCCCTGCCATTTTGAACTTTTATAAATATAACAAACAATTAAAATATTAGAAATACCATAGCTATAACCATAACCATAGATAATATTACTGCATCCTTATCATACATTAGTTGTTACAAAGATACTTAAAACATCACTACCTTCTCATAGTTACTTATTTTTCAAGAGTTACTTCTAGACGTTCCATTATCATACATTCGTACCCCAGTTATTTAGTTCATAATACATATATATATATATTATTTTTTTTCAGAAGTTTTGATCCATAACCTCAACTGCCACCTCATTATCATTATCTTGTCCTACCACCCCAAGAAAATTATCATAATACCACTCGGTACGAATCACAGGAGCATTGTCAGGTTTTTCAGTTCCATAATACACCACATTTTCTATCACCCGATGCACTAGTCTATCCGGGGTCCACGGTATCACCACTGTATCATAATATTCTTTGGTAATCGGAGGCTCCCTTATCACTGATTCAGCGCGATATATAACTACTTTCCTACAAACAGTGGATTGTTCGTCCACCAATTCCTCTTGATAGCTTTGACTATTCACCAACACAAAAAGCATATTGTGGGTACCAAAAGTTTCCATTTTCCTAAATAATTACCAACAAAAGAAGAATATCATGAAATTTAATACATAGAAAACAATTCCATGTAAATCACACAACATACAAGTTATCATTCAACAAAACTTCTCATACTTATATCAACACCACCAAATAAAATCCACAAAACAAACCATAGCTCTGATACCACAATTGAAATGACCGCTTCTACTTCGTATTTATTTCTTATTTATTTTATAAAATTACATGTTTTTTTTTCCAAAAAATACAAGGAGAATAAAGGTTCAAATAATTTCTTCGTTAATTTTAAAAACGATAAAAAAATCATAAAAAATTATTTGAAAAGGATTTATCAATATAAACGTTAACGCGTTATCTAAATTACGTAGTTTAAGTCATTCACACATACTTGCCATACAAACCATTATTACCAGTTTATAGCTTGATGTCTAAACAGTCCAAACAGTCCATACAGTCCATACAGTCCATAATACAGAGCATAGTAGAAAACATGCAAACAGAGAGTTATCACAACAGTCTTCACC
>PYAF01004429.1:298700-309063 GCA_007407185.1 Glycine tomentella
ATAGTTACAAATACAGAAAATTCAAGAGATACTAAAAATCATCTATACCATCACTTAATCAAGATAATTTTCAAAACATAAATCTAAATCATCAAGCATCAATTAAAAAGTTAGATCAAATTAAGTTTTCTCCTATTACCCATTAAATTAATTCCTTACTAAATTAAGTAGTGATCTTAAGTATGGTTCGGTATTTAAATTCTATTTATCAAAGCCTCCCTATACCTCAAGTGCTTTTCAAACTTTGGACCAGCTGCTCCTTTGCTACCAAACTTCACGTGGCCTTGCTTTTTCCCTTGAAGAATGTTTGTGAAAATGATGGCTTAAAGGATGCAAGTGTGTACGGTTTAGTGTGTGATGTGTGGGAACTCAAAAACTTGAAAACAACACTCAGAGGTGGTGGGGCTTCCAAATGCACGGTTATTTCTTTTGAGCTGACCAAGAATTCTGTTGTTCCTCTCCTTTTATAGTAAGTCAAAAATATCAAGCTTCCTTTTCTTATGATTGCACGGATGTGGATAAAGCCATTGTGATTTTTTTTTCCTTTTGTTTCCTTCCAATTCTGCACGGTTTCTCTCTTTTAGTGGCTGTCCACAATTTCTTCATTCTTTTCCTTATATAGTATGGTTCCATCATTGCTTGAATCCTATTGGTTAAAGGCTTGACTTCTTGGTCCACATAGAGCTAATGCTGCACGGTTATATCCTTTGGAGGAATCCAATTTGAATTTTGCTTCCTTTCATTAATTGTAGATTCCTTATGTCTTGAAAAAATCTGCACCATGCTTGACTACTTGTTAGTCTCCTCTTTTTCCTTTGAATTGGCCCACCCCTTCTTTACTTCTTGACTATCCCACGTAAGCTTCAATTCTACAAAGGCTATACAGATTTTTTTTTTCTTCCTTTATCCGTAGCCACCTTGGTCCCAATAATACATGTTGTGTTTTTTTCTTTCTTCTTCACCGTGGCCATTCTTTTTGTGCCCTATGCTTTGTCTTTTGCTTCCTAATTGATTAGTTTAGCTCCTAGTTAATTTAATTGCATAGGAATTTAGGGATAACTCCATCCTTCCCCTCCATTTTTGATCATACGGTTTAGCCTAGCTTCAACAACCCATACTACACTTGTTTTCCTTTAAATATCATAATTGTATTTACTTGTTGTTTTAATTTATAACCTCACTAATCCATCTTAATAAATAAGTTTATTTAACCTATAATTACAAGAAAACTCCTACGATTATGTTTATCGCTTTTATAAAATTTTCTAATAATTAGAATAGCTTAAATTGAATTTTATTTCAAAATGTGTATTAAGTGCTAAAAAACCCTCTAGATAATGAATTATAACTTTCTAATCGTCCCTAAGTATTTCCTTAAATCCATATTCAATAAGTAAAATTTTGGGGTGTTACAGATACCTACCTCTGGTGGAGTTCTCATATAATAACAGTTATCATGCGAGCTTGGGCATGGCTCCTTATGAGGGCTTGTATGGCCGGAGGTGTAGAACTCCTGTTTGTTGGTCTGAGGTAGGAGAGAGACAGCTGTTAGGACCTGATATGGTCCAGGAGACTTCTGAGCAGATCCGATTGATCAGAGATAAGCTGTTGAGAGCTCAGAGTCGACAGAAGAGTTTCTATGATCATAAACACAGGCCGCTGCAGTTTCAGGAGGGCGACCATGTGTTTGTGAGGCTGTCTCCAGTTACTGGTGTTGGGCGGGCGTTGGGTGTGAGGAAGCTTAGCCCCAGATTCATTGGTCCATATCAGATACTTCAGAAAGTAGGACCAGTGGCTTATAGGCTAGCTTTGCCTCCCCAGTTGTCAGGATTACATGATGTATTCCACGTGTCACAGCTTAGAAGGTATATATCAGATCCTTCACACGTGGTGGAGCCTGACACAGTTCAGATCAGAGAGAATCTGACTTGCCCTACACGTCCAGTGAGGATTTTGGACCGCACAGAGAAGAAGATCAGAAATAAGACCATTCCTATCATCAAAGTTCAGTGGGATGGCAGATCACCTGAGGAAGCGACTTGGGAAAGAGAACAGGAGCTGTTACAACTGTATCCCGAGTTACGTGCCAGGTATGATCTTAATTTTGCGGACAAAATTCTTAAAAAGGAAGGGTGTAATGTAATACCTTGAGTCCTAAGCATAAATTTAAGCCTTCTGATTAAGAGATATGATCATGGTTTAGTGTCCAAAAGGGAGCTTTTAGCAGAAAACCCTGTAAGGGTAACGCGGCGCTGATGGCGCCGAAGCACTGGAATGTGGCGCCAGGAGCGTCAGGTTCACGCTGAGGGCGCCATGGTCTCTGGAATGTGGCGCCAGGAGCGTCAGGTTCGCGCCAGGAGCGCCAAATGTGGCGCCAGGGGCGCCAAGTTTTCCATCTGGCGTGGATGGTGCCAGATGCGGCGCTGGTGGTGCCAAAGGTTCTGGAGTGTGGCGCCAGGGGCGCCATAGGTTTTGGAATGTGGCGCCAGGGGCGCCAAGTTTCCCAGCTGGCGAGGATGGCGCCGGAGTTTCTGGAGGCTGGCGCTAAGAGCGCCACAGGTCGGGCAGGGCCACTATTTAAAGCCCAAAACGCGAAAATCTGAAGGGAAAAAGGTTCTTCTTCTTCCTTCTGCCCTAGACCTCCATTGTTGACCATCCCAAGCTTCCTTGAGCCATATATCTTGACCAAAACACCTTCCTTTAGCTTTTGATTGTGAGAGAAACACTATGGAAGCTTGAATCACTCATCCTTTCTCTTGAGAAACCCCTTTTTGGTGAGTTTTGGAATCCCCAAAGGAAAGCTCAGAGAACTTGAGAGAGGCTGAGACCCATTGCGTGGAAAGGACACCATAGCTCGGGGAGGTGGTCCTTGGGTCTTCTTTGTCGCCTTTGAGGTAAGAAACTCAAGTTTCTCCGTTTGAGTTTGAGTTTGGGGGTTTGCATGAATAGTAACCCATATGTGATGGGGTTGGAATTAGCCCAGGTCCTGTAGAGTTTTATGTTCAGGGGGTTGTTGTGATGATGCTAGAGCCTTCAGAAATCATTATTGATGAAGTTTGATTTTGGCTCTGAGCTATGCATGTATAGAGAAAGGGCTGAATGTATGGCTATTGTGAACCCTAGAGTAGATGATAAAGTTGCTCTTGGGATGGTATAGATGTTGTTTATGAGCTGATATTGGGTTGTATTGTTGAGCTTGGATGTGATAAGGCTAAGACATAGATGTGCTTTGTGTTAGCCTGAGCAGAGTCTTAGGAGAGACTCTGGAGCCTGGGTTAGGCTGAGAAGAATCCTAGTGAGGGTCTGTGAATCACTTGTGAAGTGATTGGATGTGTGTTCTATAGAAAGGGATTGTGGTTCCTTTCGTTCTAACGGCTTAGGACCGTTGCTTATACGCTATGTGTTTGCTTATGTAGGACGTGAGCTTGATATCTCTAGTGGTGGTAGCCACGGTACCGGGGAAGCCGGTGTTTTGCTTAGAGCAGGTAAGCTCTTGGTCTTTGATTGTATGTCCTTTGCTATGTTTCACCATGCTCCAAATGGAGGGATGGTTTGATGTGAATAATTGTATGTATGTGGAACATGAATGTGGATATGACTAATTATTAGATTGTATACTATGCCCTGTGATGAGAACTGATATGTGTTGAATTGATATGCTGAGAATGTGACTTGAACCCTTTGATGAGGTAATGATATGTAATGATATGTATATGCTTGAGATGTAAGCTGAACCCTTTGATGAGGGAATGATATGTAATGATATGTATATGCTTGAGATGTAAGCTGAACCCCTTGATGAGGGAATGATATGTATTGAATGTGTATGCTTGAGATGTAAGCTGAACCCTTTGATGAGGGAATGATATGTATTGAATGTATATGCTTGAGATGCTTGTGATGAAATCCGAATCCCGTGATATGAGATTGATTGGTATGATTATGAACTATTCAGCCTGTGATAGGTGTGATTGATTATTAGACTGAATGTGAAGTCTAGAATTGAATGGAAATAATCCTATGGTAGTAGGATAGACGACTTGAGATTGAGTAAGACCTGCAGTGAGATGTTCCTGTGATATAGATGTAGCCTCCCGAACGGAGATGTTCCTATATGCACAGATGTAGCCTCCTCAGTCAATTGTGTTGAGATAGGTTACGAGATGTTCCTGTGATATAGATGTAGCCTCTTGAACAGAGATGTTCCTATATATACAGATGTAGCCTCGTTAGAAGGAGATGTGCCTGTTATATATAGATGTAGCCTCTTGATTGAGATGTTCCTATATATATATACAGATGAAGCCTCCGCTAGACACATGAGATGTTCCTGTTATGTAGATGTAGCCTCCTAAAGTGGAGATGTCCCTATATATACAGATGTAGCCTCATGTAGATGATTGAATCCTGGCATGAGATGTTCCTAGTATATAGATGTAGCCTCCTGAGATGAGATGTTCCTATATATCTAGATGTAGCCTCTGCAGGATAGGGTTGGATGTGATGAATGGCGGTATGCCATGAGTATAGCCTGATTATGGTCAGGTAGTGATTTATGCTATGAACGATTGTAAGCCGTGTTTGAGGCACCTGGTTGTGGCCAGGTGAATGAGAATTGAGAATTCTGAGGATTGACAGTATGGTTGAGATCCCAGTGATGAATCTGAGAATGAATGTCCTGGATATATCATTTCTGTGATTATGTTTGGAAGTGAACCAGGGGAAGGAAATACCTTCAAGGGCCCTGAGTTTACTGGGATTTTATATCTCACCCCGTGTGTGGGGCTTATATTTTGCAGGTGAATCCTCAGGAGGAGCAGACAGATCCCAAGGCAAGAAGCCTATGCAGGGATAGCTGTGATTTGTAAACCTTAGGCTAGATAATATGAGCAGATGGCTCTGATGTTTTGTATTACACCTTTGGTTTCATTTTGTACCCTGAGAGGGAGTTTGTATGTATAGTTTTGTATAAGATACAGGGACTTTATGTATATTCACCATATTAAATGTACAGTGTATATGATGATGCCATTTGTTGATGCCCTTTTCTTTTATGGTATGCTTCCAAACTGCTTAACTCTGATGATTATTGTTAATGATAGTAATTAAAGCTCATAATGACCTTGGTTGTAGCGTAGGCGTTACATGCTCTACTCCTCTTAAAGGAGGCAAACCATTAGGAATTTCTTTTGGAAAAACATCTTTATATTCCTCCAAAAGAGATTGCATGGCTGTGGGCAATTCTTCTTCTTCCTTTTCAACATGCAAACAAAGAGAGTTAGGAACCATATAATAAAGAGGTTGTCTTGCTAATAACACTCTCTTGACCTCTTTTACTCTCAAGAGCAAACTCTCTTTGGCCGCATGAACTTTTTTGCTCTCAATTTTTTTTCTTATCTTTTCTCTCTTTTTTCTCACTAGATTTCCTCTTGGATAACTCATGGCTTTTGGTTTTTTATTGCTATCAAGTGCAATATTTTTTTAAGCTCTTGAACTCTCTTTTTTTTCATCCTTACTTGATCCTCACACACTTGTTTAGGAGTCAAAGGTCTCAAAATAATTTTCTTGCCTAAGTGCTCAAACTCAAAAGTGTTCTCCATGTCATTGTGTATAACTTTCCTATCAAATTGCGAAGGGCTTCCAAGGAGAATATGTCCAGCCTCTATAGGTACAATGTTACAAAGAACTTCATCCTTATAAGAGTTAACAAAAAAAGGAATGAACACTTGAAAATTTACCACCACTTCTCCACTCTCACTAAGCCATTGGAGCTTGTATAACCTAGGATGGCTTGTGGTTGGCAAGTGTAATTTATCTACAAGCCTTGTACTAGCTACATTGGTATAGTTGCCTTCAGCAATTATAAGAGAGCACACCTTGTCTCCAAATAAGCACCTTGTGTGAAAAAAAATTTCTCTTTGAGTCTCCTCTTTGTCAGTGCAAAAATTGCTCAACATTCTCCTCACCATCAAGAGATCACCCTCAACGGCTTCCACAAGTGTAAGCTCTTCTTCTTCTTCACTTGAAGAGCTGGTTGAGCCACTTGAAGACTCACTCTCCATGCCTCCATCCTCAAGCAAAATCATTGTTCTCTTGTTGGGACATTGTGAAGCAATGTGCCCCTTGCGCCCTTAAAGCACTTGATATTGCTTGATTTTGTTGGAGTGGGGTCCATAATTCTTTTTCTTGAGCTCTCTACCTTTTCTTCTTTATTTTTCATTTGAGAAACCTCCCTCCTAGGCTTGTCCTTCCAGCTAGAATTTCCAGCCCCATTTGTTTTGGAAGATTTCCTCCTTTGGAGTTGTTGCTCCAGTCTTTGAGATTTGTGGACTAGCTTCTCAATTGTGCCATAGGAATGTAGCTCCAACACATCTTGAATGTATCTATTCAAGCCATGAAGGAACCTAGCCATGGTTTCCTCTTGGTTCTCCACAATTTCATCCCTTATCATCATCAATTCCATGTCCTTATAGTAGTCATTAACACTCTTGTAGCCTTGGAATAGTCTTTGGAGCTTGTTGTGGACTTATCTTGAGTAATAAGTAGGAACAAATCTTTCTCTCAAGCACCCCTTCAAGTCATTCCAGCAGTTGACTCTTGGCCTCCTCAACCTCTCTATGTCAATTTGAATTTGGTTCCACCACACCAAAGCATAGCCACCAAGTTGCTAGAATCACTTTCTTCTTTTCATCAAAGTGTTGACATGAGAAAATTTGTTTTACTTTGATCTCTCATTGAAAGTAAGTTTCTGGGTCATAAGTTCCAAGGAACTAATTTTAATTTTCACTCCACTCAATCCCTCATTCCTCACTTCTCTCTCATCTCTCCTAAACCTACAATCTTCATCCTCTTTATTTTGTCTCCTATTGTTGTTTTCTCTCCACTCCTCCCTCTCATTTCCCTCTTCTTCATAATTTCCTCCATGAGAGGATGCATATTCACTCATCCTTCTATCCTCATAAGCCCCTCCATCCACACTCCCAATTGGACTACTCCTTTGTGTCTCCCTTTGTAACTCCTCAAATCTTGCCTTCATTTTGATTTGTAATTCTTCCATTTGTTTTGTAATGGCCTTCATAAACCTATAGATTTTAGGTGACAAAGCTTCTTCTCCCCTTGAGCTCATCCTTCAAAAGAAATAGTTAGCAAAAACACAAGTATATAGGAAAATTCTCACCACTCTCTAAGTGTTTGCCACTCACACTCTTGTTTGCACACTTTATCTAGGCTTTTTCTATAAAGGTCTCTCTTGCCTTTTCCCACTCTTGTTCCACTATAGCTCTTAAGCAACAACTCCCAATCCAATCAAGGTTCTTTACTAAAGTGCAATAGGAAACAATTCTAAGCTAGACTCAAGAATCCAAGAATAAGAAAACTTTAAGACAAAACCTTGGAATTTTTAAAAGACAAGCAACAAAAGCTAAAAATTTAAGGATAGCACAAACTCAAATTGAAATTCAATGAGACAAATCAAGAATAGTTGTTGGACCAAAACTCCACAAAGGAGACACACTAAGCTAATTCAAGTGTTAGAAGCCAAATTTCACCAAGTTTGCATGTCATACAAGTTCACTCAATTTTGTGATTTAAAGAAATTTTGAACTTGTAACTTTTGAAACCTTTCTTTGCTTCTAACTTCTGTTTTTATTCTATTTTTCCATCCACCAATTCAATATTTTCTTTGGCTGCACCTAATTGCTTTTCTTTTGCTTTTTGTTTTCTTGTTTCTTTCACAATATTTTTATAGGCTTTTGTTTTGCTTTTGTACAAGTTCAAAAATACTTAAAGAAATATAATGAATCACGAAAAAAATGTATAACAATTTTAAAATTTGTCTCTAACAACTCAATTCACATTTAGACATGAGATTATAATTAAAACAAGAGTTTCTACAACATAAAACAACTACTAACACATCCATCAAATACATGTCCTACTCTCCAAGAAATAGAACATACTGCTAAAGTTTCTGCCATACAACTTGGACAATCATTCAGACCTCAAAACAACAGTATAATCCCTACTCAACCACTTATAATCCTGGTTAGAGAGATCATCCGAACTTAACGTATGGTCCTGGTCCTCAACAATAGCAACAAACACAACAACTGCAACCATTCAAACAACAACAATATCAAACCCCCACCAGCAAATACCAAGCTACCCCGTTCAGACAACAACAACAATTACAACAATCTGCACCTAAACCTATACAACCCGTGCAGAGCAGTTCTGGACCTTCTTTGGAGGACTTGATGAAGCAAATGACAACCAGTAACATTCAATTTCAACAGAATTGAGTGTCACCATCCAAGACCTACAGACTCAGATTGGACAGTAAGCTACAACTATCAACCATATGCAACAACAAGGTTCTAGCAACATTCCAGCACAACCAATTATGAATTCAAAGAACGTAAGTGCTATTACCTTGAAGAGTGACAAGGAGCTTCCAAATTCAACAAATGTTGGTGCCAAAATAGATTATGCATCAAAATAGATTTTGCTACCTTTTCCTTCTAGATCCATTCTTGCAAAGACAGTGGAGCTTGATTCTGACCTTCTTGATACTTTCAGGAGGGTGGAAGTCAACATTCCCCTCTTGGATGCAATTGAACAGATTCAAATATATGCAAAATTCTTGAAGGATTTCTGCACCTACAAGAGAAAGTTGAAGGGAAATGAGCAAGTGAAGGTGGACATAAATGATTCTGCACTTATATAGAGCAAAATTGTTGCTTCCATTCCGCCATCCACCTTGCCACAGAAGTACAAAGATCCTAACACTTTCACTGTCCCTTGCACCATTGGAGATTGCATTTCTACAGATGCAATGCTTGACCTTGGAGCATCCATTAATGTTATGCCCACATCAGTTTTCAGGTCATTACGACTTGGTGATTTGAAACCCACTGGTGTTGTCATTCACTTAGCCAACATGAATATTGCACTTCCACTTGGAGTTATTAAAGATGTGCTGGTGCGAGTTAATGATATGCTTTTTCCAATTGATTTTTACATTTTGGATATGGAGAATAAGTTTTCCATCCATAGTTCCATAATGATCTTAGGGAGACCATTCTTGATGACAGCCATGACCAAAATTGATGTGCATGAAGGAACTCTTTCCATGGAGTTTGGTGAGGATGTTGTCCATTTCAACATTTTTGAGGCCATGAGACATCCTATAGAGGAGCATTCTATCTTCCTTGTAGATATCATTGATGTTGCAGCAAATAGTGTAGATTTTATACAAATTTACTTTTTGAATTTTCTAACTTTTTTGATTTTGATCTTAGTTCTTTTAACTGTACCTATGATGATTTTGTTGTTGTGTGTAGTATTTGGGCAGAGATTTTATCTACACTTCACTCTGATTGTGTTGCAGGTACAAGTGCAGGTGTTGATTCTCCTATCTCCCTTCCATCAGTCACCAACCTTCCATTGCCGTCCACCATTCAACCACCTTCCTTGGAGATGAAGCCATTACCCGAGCACATTAAATATGCCTATTTAGATGACGATCAGAAGCTCCCAGTCATCATATCTAGCAACCTATCACTTGAGCATGAAGAGAAGTTGTTGCACATTTTGAGAAGCCACAAAAAGGCCATTGGACGGATGCTTGCTGACCTTCTTGGAATAAATCTTTCCATATGCATGCATTGGATACTCTTCTAGGATTATTCTAGGCTGGTAAGGCAGCCACAAAGGAGGCTGAATCCCACCATTCTTGATTGGTGAAGGAGGAGGTTATAAAGCTACTAGTTGCAGGGATCATCTATCCTATTTCAGATAGCATATGGGTTTAACCTGTCCAAGTGGTCCCTAAGAAGTCAGGCATCACTATTGTGAGAAACCAGGATAATGAGTTAATTTCGACTAGAGTAGCCAACAGTTGGTGAGTTTGCATTGACTATAGGAGACTTAACCAGACAACTCGCAATAACCACTTCCCTCTCTCATTCATTGACCATATAAAAGCATGGTGGGACCAAATGAAGGAGCTGAATTTGCACGGACAAACAACCATTCAGCCAACATCCTTTTCAACTTTGAAGACAAAAAAACAAAGCCATAACAGCCCACACATTCACGGACAGCAACCCCACTTTTAACATATCCTTTTCACTTATTCCTTCACTTAAAAAACAAAAGCAAAACACAAAAGGCCCCCTTGAAAGCTTCACGTGAAGATACTAGAAAGGCTTAGGACCACTTGCTGAATTTCAAAATCAAAGAAGCAAGGTATGGGAAGTATCTTAATACACATGGATTAGATGATTGATAGGTTAATTTAACATCCATTTCTTTAGAATTAAGCCATGTTTTTCCTTGTTCTATAAGCTTTTAAATTTGGTAT
>PYAF01004429.1:317601-361569 GCA_007407185.1 Glycine tomentella
TTATAATATGTTCTTTAATTGCTTGAACTGATAGATTTCACTAAGGAATTAGGTTTTCAATTCAGTTTAAAGGGTTGATTCACTAAGGAATTAGGAATAAACTAATATAGAAAAGACTTATTCTCCGAGCAATCATAACACGAACCCATATGATTTATTCTCTTAATGCTTAGTTTGACAGAATCGCTAAGTGTTTAGGATTCTCGATCGAATTAAAGGGAGAAGTCACTAGTTATCTAGGATTAACGACTATAGGAGAGATTTTTCATATGTAACCTTTAAAGTAACAAGTCCAGTCAAGTGAAAGAGGTAAGACTCAGAACGAATTGTGCCAGACCACAATTGTCGCTTACTTGGTAATCTTTTCAACTAAATTACTGTTTTCTTTTAATTTTCTGTTTTAATACTACCAAACAAACATTTTCTCTCAACTTTACTGTGTTCGCTTTCAATCACAATTGTTAGTATTACTGTGGAATCACCCCAATCCCTGTGGAGAACGATACTCTACTTACCTAACTTTATTACTTGTAAACGATCGGTGCACTTGCCGTTGCGTTTGTTCACAACACCAATCAAAAAGAATCAAGGAACCAACTAAGAAAGAGTTGATAACAAAACATAAATCTCTCCCAAAATAAATTCCAACTTTATCACGACGGCTTGACGACTCTTACAAAATCTTCCTCCAACGTCACCTATTGTTGCTCATCTGTTCCCATGAACGAAGGTTCGCGATCATCACATGTACCAACCACACGGTACAAAATTGCAATGGTGAGTTTATTATACAAGATCAACAAAAACCAGATGACAATGATTAGCAAGAAAACAATAACAATAACCACAATCATTCTCAATAATCCATCAATTGAACATACACTTAACAAACTAGTCATTAACTTTTTCCACAATTCAAATCAATTATACTTAGAATGATGCATGCACCTGACTCAACTCTCAAATGCAATATGGTACGATTAGTCAGGAAATAGCCTAGGTGTGTCCACATGACACTCTCACTTAGGAAAACTAGGCAGCAACTGTCAAGGTCACCCTATCGTGCACGGGAAACTTGATGGAGGTCCATTGCAAGCTAAAGACCTAGAAGGAGGAAAGCTTGAACTTCCTTTGGTGAGCTTTAAAGGAGCAATGACAAGAGCTAGGACTCAAGCACTTCAAGACCACATCCAAGCTAACTTGGACAAGCATGAAGTAGCACACCAGCTTGGAAAAGACACAAAACAATCTGTGGTAATTGATTACCAGCTATTTGTAATCGATTACCAAGGCAATTTGTAAAATAGTTGTGTGTTTTAATCGATTACCAAACACCTGTAATCAATTATATAAACATCAGAATATATAAAAACTCTATTTTAATCCATTACATGGACGAATTAATCGATTACTTCAGCATAGAACTGCACCTGCGTGTGTTGGACAGCCCAAAGTCACTTTAGGAGAAGCTTGCACTTCAAGCTTCATTTGGGCTTCATTTCAAATTTGCATTTTCCTTACATTTAGTGGCATTTGCTTGTAGTTTCGTGGCCTATATAAGCTGGTCCAAAACTGAATGTAACTAACTTTGGTTCATTAATACAATTATGAAATTGTTATGAGAGTTTCTCTTTTGTTCTTGTGTAAGAACTTTTTGAGTCTTATCAATGGACTTCTCAATGCTATTGTGGTGATTCTTTCTAGGCTTATTGGAAAGCTTTTCCATGGTGTCATCCATATTCTTCCCTAACCTCTCTTCCATTTTCCATTGCTGAAGTAAAAAGCTTAAAAACAGCCCCAAATTCTTGTGAAAGTGCAGAAGTTAGAGTTCTTGAAGTTTGCTTGAAGATTGAGTTTCATTGCAAGGTAGATTTGGGAGAACTAATGGCTATGGGTTTAGCTATACATCATAGCTACATCACAACCATACATCACAACTCCCTCCCCCCATGTTGATCAACACGAGTCTCAAGGGAGTTCCAAACTGAGTGATAAGCCCTAAGAACCAACATTTTTTTCTTATTAAAAATCACATGTACTTACTAACAAAATTTATACTATTTCCATGTAATTATGAAGTATGAAACATGGGTATCATCAATGCACTGATCGTGGATAGTTAAAATTCTAAGCAATCCCCTTTCATCTCCAAGGATGCTTGAAATTTTTAAAACAATCTCCTTCCTTCTCCAGGGATATCCTACAGGTCATTGTACCCCCCATGTACATACACAATATACATCCATCACGATGACAACATCAACATCAACATCATCTCATCTCAATGTCATCATCAACATCAACATCAACATCATCTCATTTCAATATCATCATCATCACAAGTAATCTCATTCACATATATACATAAAAATTCATGCCTGAGATTCACATTCTCCAGGTCTTCAAACAACACAAATCTCTTACAACAACAATTCATAATACCATGAGACTAATATTTTAGGAAAATTATAAATTAAAGAGGAGACTATGAAATATAAAACAAACTGTTATGCCCATTTAAAAAATTTAATAAAGAAGTAAATAGAAGAACAAATATAAAATTTTGGGCAGAGTTTCCTCTGTAATTAAGACTTTTCCCAAAAATGTCAATCATTAAACCACTACTAAAAAAAATAGCTTTTAACATCGGTTTTATAAAAATTGATGTTAACAAAAATGCGGTGGCATTTTTGTAAATATAATGTCACCATTAACATCGGTTTTATAAAAACCAATGTTAACAGAACGATTTTTACATCGGTTTTTAAAAAATCGATGTTGTCTAAGCACTCACAACATCGATTTTTTAAAAACTGATGTTAAGATTCTCATTTCAACATGGGTTTTTAAAAGACTAATGTTGTAAATATTTAGACAACGTTGGTTTTTTAAAAAACCAATGTTAAGGTTTTAACAAAAGTGTCTCGCAAACTTATTTCTCGGTACCCTCTCCCTTTCTTAACCTAAGCCTCATCATTGCCCCTTATTTCTCTCTCTCTCATTTTTTGATTTCTCTTTGTCTCTCTCTCCACCTTCACCTTCTCCTCTATCTTCACTTCATCGTGAAATATCTTGTGGTGCTCGTAAACGGCGTCAGCCCCGACGGCCTTGGCGTGCTTCAACAACATCGCCTCGGGCTTCAATGCGCACTACGAAATCAGGGCCGCGCGCCTGGAGGTTGCGGTGGAGGTATTCATTTTCGATGAATAAATATAAATAAATAAATAAGAGAAACAAAAAAACAAATCCACACACTCCCTTTTTGATTCCTTTCCATTTCATTTCTTTTACCGTTCCCTTTCTCCATTATCTCTCTATATGTCTCGCTAGGGCAATAACAACAATTTCTCTGGAGATTGGGAGAGTGGGAAGGGTTGCGGCGGCCAATGTAACGCCTCTCACGTCTCTCTCGTGCTTGATTGATTTTAATTACAAACTCGTGTCCACTTTGTAATAAAATGATCTTAGTTGTAAATTTTTCGAGAAAAATTATTTTCTTATTACTTTAATTTGATAATTCCTTCGTAACATAAGCGATTTTCCTTACCACGGTTCATTTATAATAAAAATACAGTCCATGATACAGTCCAAAGTCAATTATCCAAAATAATACACAGACTGTCTATTACAAATTACATGCTATATGAAATTGCAAATTACAGCATATAGTTCATCAAAAACTTCTTCAACATCCTTCATCTACAGCTCATGCTTTCCTATTCCTCTGCTCGCCCAAATGAATTGGGGTCATCACAGGTGTCAACCACAGACACAACACAGGGTAAGTTTATGAAAAACATAGTTTGAATAATATATATATATATATATATACACAGATGAATAAAGCCTTATTTATAACAAGACCACACAATAGATCCAAATATACAGAATATCATACATACACATCATGTGATGCATAAGATGCATGCTCATCTTTTTATATGATGCATGACTGAGATCTCAGTTTATTAAATCATCAACAGTGGCCACAGTCAAGATAGCCCCATCCCAGTGGCACACCTATCCATTCAGTCGAGGTAGGGCAGGGGCGCGTAGGAATGTCACCTCCACCTATGTGATCATCATGGTGGTGTGGTCCTCCCTGAAACACACTACCCCCCAGTTCAATCTCTGAACGCATGGACTCGGTTTAGCTATCTGACAAACAACTCCACGGATTAGCCCTGCCAGGCATAACTCCACGGATTAACCCCCGCCAGGCATATGCGTATGAAATGCATGAATGATTCATTTTATCAAGTCTTTAAACATCTTTACAGCTCGTGGCAGATGCTTTTAGAACAATACATAAAGCTTATTTCCACCCTCATAGAATTTTACAGTCTCATCATATAGCCACAGCTCTTAGAATAAATAATCACCATACAACACGAGGATTCCAATTATTCCATCATTAACACAATTCTTAATTTGTTTCTCAACATCAAAATCTAATTTATTTCTCAACATCATAATCATAAACCACCAAGCAACATGTTAATTTTAAAGTATATAGAATTACTCAACAACTTATTAAAGATCACATAACTTCTTTTATTTCTTTGAAACCTTTTATCAAACACTTGGTGTGCTTTTATGGAAACACTCAACAACACATGTAAAAACACATAGTTATTCCTTTAAAACATTCAATCATGCAAGTATACTACATATCCAACAATAAAGGTTCAAATCTACAACACCTAAACATCTTTATTCATTGTGACAAACAATCAAACACAGGGTGTGCAATATAGAATACTCGTTTAAAAGAAAGCTATATAAACATGGATCTTCATAAAGTTCAACATAAACATAGTCTCATCCAAGTTCAAGTGTCAACTAAATATAAGTATCCCTAGAACAACATAGGAGAATTTCAGCCAACATTAAATTTATAGTAAAATGATTCCATTAAACCATAATTCTAAACAACTAATTTATTCAAGATAATTATACTACCACTAATTTTAGGTTACTTCTTACTCTTCTTTATTAAATTTAGTGCAAGTTATTCATCCAACCATCAGTTATTTAATTTAGAATCAAGTTACTTAGTCAAGTAGTCATTCAAGCTCTTTGAGACATTTCATTAAACACCTAGTCTACAAAGCAGAATAAAATCAAACAAGGATTATTATTCAAACTAAGCTTAACATAAACTCCCCATACCTTGTTTCCCTAAGGTTTTGGACAGCTTTTCTTTATTTGAAATTGAAGAATCCTTGCTCCTAGAGTGGCTAGTCTTCACGTGGACTTCAAGGGTTAGGCTTTGTGTTTTGTGTTTTGGTAAAAGGTGAATTAGAATAGAATGAAGGCTTTGGGGAGTAGTTTGCATGGATGAACCCTCCTCATGGACAGCCCAACATTTCGGTTTCTCCTCCCTTTTTATAGGGTATTTTAGCTTGATCTTTTCCTACAAAAATCTAGGCTTCCTTTCTACTTGTTTTCATTTAATTGGCCATCCAATTTTTAGCTTCCAAGTGTCTTGATTCATGAAAGCTCCATACTCTTCCTTGGCTGTCTTGTTTTGCACGTGTACTAGGCAAGCTAGATGCATTCTCTTTGGCTTTTGAATCATTCACGTAGACAAGCTTAAGCTTAGTAGATTTTTCTTGCATTATTTCAAATGTCATGATTATGTAACTTTCCATATGGCCCAATTACAATTTTTCTTGCTTATTAACCATACATGTGTCCTAAGTCTTGATTCTTCTCAATCTTTCTCCTCCTTTCTTGGTTTGCACGTGGAGTAGGCTTTGGTTTAGGGAAGTTTAGGTTTTTCTTCATTCTTTATTCTTGACTTTTCCCCAAAAAACCCGTATTAGTAAAACATTAGTTCTGGCTTCGTTAACCGTTGGATTTCCTTAAAATTTTAAAGGTGTACTCCTAACCCATATATATAACTTTTGACCGTTGGGATTTTCGAAATAATGTCTCTAGATATCCACGTATTTTGCCAAAGGAGACAACATAAAATTTGCTTCAATATCTTTTTAAGCATTAATTACTTTCTTTACACATGGACCAATGGAAATAGCTAGGCTTCTTAACTATCCATGTGTCCATTCTTGAATGTTCCTAAGGCTTTTCTCCCTTGATTGTGTATCACACGGCCAAGGCTTGATCTTAGATGACCAAATCAACAATTTTTCCTTTTATTACATGTAATAACAAAATTCTAAGTTCTTATTGGTCCAATTTGCTTCTAATTATTAAAAGTACTAAACTAACTCATTTAGAACATTTATTCCTTCAATAATTAAGAGAAAATTCTACAGATTATGCCCACACTTTTCTTATGATTTTTCTGATACCTGAGGTAGCCTAGATTAAGCTCTTTTCAACCTATCTTCCAAAATTCGTAGAAATTCTATTTTAGGGTTCTCTACCTTGCTGATAATTTGTTGTCTAAAAGTATTTTATCCAATATTCATGTTCGTACAAATTTCTAAGGTCATCTTGGTCATTTTGACCTAAGAGTATTTTGGTAATTTCACCACTTGCCCTAGGGGTAAAATCGTCATTTCTAAAGATATGCAGGATACCTCTGTAATTGTCACCCTAGAGGTATTCTCGGTCATTTCCAAAATATCCCAGGGTATTTATAAGCTCTCCTTAAATATCTTGCTAAAACATCCAGGGCAATTTGGTCATTTTCAAAATATCCAGGGGTATTTTCGTCATTTTTCTCCAAAATATCTTACTAAAAATACTAGGGGTATGTTGGTCATTTCTAAAGTTGTTCAGGGCAACATTGTCATTTTCACGCTAGGGACATAAGCGTCAATTCTGAAATTGTTCAAGGACATTTTGGTAATTATCCTTCCAAGGGTATTTTGTAATTTTTTTATTATTTTATAGGCATCTTACTAATTGATTAAATATTACATAAATCACACATTTAATACTCATGGAAATACTGGGGTGTTACAGCCGAACCTGATGGACACATTGGAGATGAGTTAGAACACTTCCGAGAGGGAGGTTCCTCGATTATTTGAAGACCTTAAAGGTGCCTCTAGTGAAGACCAAGACCTTCGTCCCAACAAAAAGAAGCATTACCATCGCTACACACCCAACACCATATCCAAGAAATGGTAGCATAAGTTTTCCCAAATAAACCCCAACTTCGTGATATATTTTTTATACCATAAATAATTCTTTTTATGTCAGATAGAAATTCTTTTTTGAGTATTTAACTTCAAACTTAAGACTTTTGGTTTAATTGGAGCAAATAAAAAAATTGGATTTTTTTTTTTTGCAGTTTTTTCAAGGAGTGTCTGCACACAGATGACATGTAAAGGAAGGAACTGAGCAGGGAGTTAGGGTTAGAGTCATTGCAGGTTAAGTTTTGGTTTCAGAACAAGTGTACTGAGATGAAGGTATATTTGTATATCTTTGGTGCATATATATTAGGTTTTACTTTTCTATTTTTGTGAGTTATTGGTAAAGGGGGTGATGGTGTTTTGTTGTTACAGACACAACACGAGCGACATGAGAATACAAATATTAGAACAAAAAATGACAAGCTTTGAGCAGATAATATGAGGTATAGGAGGCTCTTAGTAATGCTTCGTGTCCTACTGAAATTGGAATTAGGTATCCACATAATAATGCTATAGTATCCACATAATCTAGATTATTAAATAGATGTGATAGAAACTGGAATCAGGTATGATGATATTGTATTAACAACAAAAATTCCATTTTTTGAAACTGTTAGAAATTTTACCACGGCAAGCGTACCGTTGTTATCGCTGTAAGTTTTGAATTTATAAAAGTTTGTCTCCACAGGGATTTGGGTTTACGTCGGTTGATTAAAATTAACAGTTTAGTAGTTATATACAGATAGAAAGTGAAGATTCATTTGTTTGTTTGTTGTTGCGGAAAATGTAAAATAAGATAACGGAGAACAAATAAACGATTACGGGAAATGAAATAAATAAACGGATACAAGTCAAGTAAGTTTAGGATTGGATTTCATCTTGCTTATCCCTTTTTAATTGATTTTACCTATGCATGTTCTATTCTTATTGCCGCGCACGTATAAGTAACCCTAATTCGATTCCTCGCAATTACGGTCCTATGGATATTTTAATAAATATCGATCCCTCGCATATTTAATTAAATACCCAAGCCTTAAGAACTTTAATCACGTGTTTAATGCAATTGAAACATTAAGCCCTATTCCTAGCAACGTAACGTAACGAGTGATTAAATTCAGGTCAAACCCTAAATTTACTTTCCAGTTGCCTTTAGGGTTAATTTCATAAAACTAACGGTTAATTAGAATCAAGCGTTAAGCGTAGAATAAAATCACCAACAAGAAATAGAACAATGCATAAATAATTAAAAGAGCATAGGGACAAGAAGAGTACGTCCAATCCTTAGAGAAGTTTAAGCGAACATAGGGCAGAACCTCCTCGAGAGAATCACCGACTAAGCTCGTCATCGACCTTCTCTTCGGCAGAATCTCCTTACAAAAGTCACTCAACCTCACTTCCCTAAGTTCTACACTCACTTAGGAACTACAAAAACAAGAAACAAGAGCAAGCAAGTGCCTAGGAGAGAAAATGAGTGAAAGAATGATGCCTTTCTTCCAATTTTCGTCCACTATTTATAGGGAAGGCTCTCTTGCTTGGTCCACTCGCCCAGGCGCCTGGTTTAGCCTAAGTTCACTCGCTTGGGCGAGTTAAGGCTGCTTTCTTGGAACTTGGAGTGGTCTGGGCGACCAAATAACACTTGGGAGGCTGGCCTGGGCGACTTGGAAGCTTAATGGTGAAGAAATTGATGGGCCTTGGTATCTTTTGGGCCTGTTTTGCTGTTGAAACTTCCCCTCCTTTGCTTAGTCCACCCCATGCTCCTAGTTTCGCAAGCTTGGTTCTTCCGTAACCTTCAGACCTAGCAAAATTGAACCAATTAATTGGACGAAATCTTTTCGAAACATAAAAGCATGACTTACCTTTACATAATCATCATTTGACTAGGTTTCTAGGGTTGTCTTCTGACAAATTCAATTAAAATAATGGATAAGTGCCATATTGTAATCCTAGTTTTACTGAAATGTGGCACTTATCAGAAACTGCTCTAATTACCAAAAATAAGGATTACAGATTGTATCTCTCACTCTCTGTAATATTGGGAAACAAAAATCAAATGCTAGATGTTCTTCCAGGACCTGCATGCAAATCTTCCACATTTTCCATTTTGGCCTGGCCTCACACTTCCTATCTTTTCCTATTGTATTCTCATTTTCCATAACTGAAATCCCTTCTTTTGCTATTACTCATTGTCAGCTCAGAACTTGGTTAGCTACAAATTATTAGCATAAATATTCCCTCATCCCCCCCCATTTTGATTTTCTTACCTACATGTAGCATACACTTTAGTATTAGGGGGTTATGAGAATGATAGTGCCAACACAAGTGTTTCAAAGATTGCATTAATTTCCTTTAACTAACAATGCTAATTAAAGAGGTCCATAGGAAATTATTGCTTTATGCATATACCATCACTGGTTGTTATATTTTAGTAATACGCGTAGGCATAGATGGTCTAAGCTTGAAACAAAAGAAATGTTGCACTCCATCAAGCAACTATAAAGAGATGACTAATCATTATTGTCCGCTATAGGAGAAATTTCATTCGATGAACGTCACTTGACACTTGAAAACGTAAGGCTAAGAGAATAGGTACATCAATTAATTAAGTAGCAACATTTTATGTGTTTGTGTGACACACAATGTGTTTTAATTATTCTATAGCTACTACTCGTTGGTCCAAGGACCTTAATTAAAATAAATATTAAAAGAGCATGCATTGTCCTTTTTAATGATTACACCCAATTCAACTCATATTATATTAGCAATGACCTAACATGCTCAACAGTTGCAAACCCCAAAGGGATAGTTTTGTTTTTCTAGTTTACTAGTATTCTTCTTGATATATATGGTCGATTTGGATTTATAGGGGCTACACCAAAGTTGGTTTTACAGCTCATGAATGTAAATGGGCTTACTATATCTCATGTCAAAGCCATCTTCAGGTACCTTTTTCTCTATAACCACGAATAAAGTCATGGGTGAAAAAAAGGCGTTATTAGTTATTTTTTGTTTCTTTATTTAATTTCTTTATTTTTAAAATAATTAAAGAATTTCTTCATATGCTTAATGACAGATGTATAGGAGCATGAGACACGAGTGGATGAGTAGTCAAGGTATATAAACAATTATACTATGCATCAGTTACTTATGTGCAAATTCTCATGCCACAGTGTATGATGCCTCATGTGTATGGAATAGATAGCTAGGTGTAGAGAATATTAGACATTTTGCTTGGTACAAATGAGGAAATTAAATCTTTAAACACTAAAAATAAGATACATCCATATATACCAAGAAATTAAAGAAACCAACCAGAGAAAGTAGACGTCAGCTTGAGGGGTTGATTCCCTTTTGATGATAGTTGTTAGAAAATTGGTTGAATGTGTTTTGCTTTGAAGGATAAGATTGATAATGTATTGTTGGATATAGGGGGAGCAACAACAAGAATGAAGCCTATGATTTAGAAGAATGTTTTGATCTTTTCACATGCCTTGAAGATTGTAATTCAAATGATGTCTATCAGAGGCCAATCTTTTGATCCTTGCATTGCATGCACATAATCATTAACATGCTTAAATGTTTTCATTAAAATATCAAAGTTACTCACACTTTGAAAAAGAAATTATTTAAGTAATGTTTTTGGAAAAATGTAATTCCACTGTTTTAATGAATTACAGAGCGGTTTAATCGATTATTTGGTTCGTGTTTAAAACTAGAAAAGCTTTGATGAACATATTAATCGATTACACAATTCTTGTAATCATACATAGTGTAAAATGAATATTGAGATTTGTTGTTTTAATCGATTATTGTTATTCGTAATCGATTACATAAGTTATTTGAAAAAGCTTGCTTCACTGCTTTAATCGATTACCATAAAATGTAATCGATTACACAAGCTGCTTCTGAAATAAAATTTGTCTGACTTAATCAATTACAGCTCAGGTTAATCAATTATTTTGTTCGTTGTGAAACCCATAATGGAGCCTTGAACAATTTAATCGATTAAGTGAGAATTTAATCGATTACATACGACATTTTAATCGATTATTTGACACGTGTAATCGATTACAGGTTGTTACAAAAAGTTGTTATAAATAAGAAGACTTGGCTTGGAACTAAACTTGAATACTTCGAATTTTTGGAATATACACAAGCCTTCTAAGAGTTAGAAAGTGATTTTCTGAGTTAACTAAGTTCTTGTCCCACTCTTTAATCTTCATGGGTATTGAATGATTTCTTGGGCAAGAGATTTCAAAGGAGTAATGGAGAGCATGTTCTGAAATTCTTTTTTCTGTAATTCAACTTTGATTTGTAACTCATATGCATTCATATTCATTGGATCATCAGGTTGTTTCTCTCCATTATCTTTGGTTGTAAATTCTTTTTTGTAATGTTTGTTATTTGATGCTATTGCATAAGGGTTTTTTTGAAGCTTGGACTAGAGTAGTGTTCTCTGGTTCTTGTTCACTAGAAGTCTAATAGGGTTTTAGATTTCTATTTTTTATCCAGTGTTGATAAAGAGAGTTTGTTGTAAAGCTTGTAAGAACTGGAATTTATAATAGTGAAACTCTAATCTAGTGTTGATTAGAAGAAACTGGATGTAGCTTCTTTTGAGAAGTGAACCAATATAAATTCTTGAGTTGTTATTCTATTCCTTCATCTTTATCAGTTATCTTATTCATTTGTTCTTGGCATCATTATCATTACTCAACAAGTTCTGTTTTGAGCTGTTGATTTCTTGAGCTGAATGATTTGATTGATTAAAAGTATTCTTTGTTTTAAAAGTGATTAAGATCCTTTAACTCTGATTTTATAAACAATTTTTTTTAATACTAAGATCAAACAAATTCACCCTCCTCTTGGTTATTGTGGGTATTTCTATTATTTTAAATTGGTATTAGAGTAGGTTCTTGAGTGTTTTTCAAGATCACTATCTTTCTTTAAAAGAAAATGAATACCACACAAATTACCTTCAAGGAAGGCGCCTCCCTCAATCGTCCTCCAATGTTTGAAGGAGAGCACTTCAGTTTTTGGAAAAATAGAATAAAAATCTTTATTCAATCAAATGACCCAGGGTCTTGGAATGCTATAGAAAAAGGCCATGTTATTCCTATAAAAACTGTTGGTAATGATATGATTCCCAAATAATGGGATGAAATGACAGATGCTGAAAAGAGAGTTGTCCAATATGATTTTAAAGCTAAGAATATGATTACTTCTGCACTTTCCTCTGATGAATTCTTTAGAATTGTTAGGTGCACAAGTGCCAAGGAGATGTGGGAAATGCTAGAGATAACTCATGAATGTACAGACGAAGTAGGAAGATCAAGAAACATGCCTTAATCCATGAGTATGAATTGTTCAAGATGAACACCACTGAAAGCATATCTCAGCTTCAAACAAGATTCACTCATATAGTTAATCATCTTCTTGGTCTTGGAAAGATCTTTGATGCTGAAGAGTTGAACATCAAAATCTTGAAGTGTCTCACAAGACCATGGCAACCAAAGGTGACAACAATCAAAGAATCAAAAGATCTATCCAAAATGTCCATGGCTGCACTTTTTAGTAAGCTTCTTGAGTATGAACTTGAAATGTCAGAACTAACCAATGTAGAAGATGCAGAAAAGAAATAAAAAAGCATAGCCTTGAAAGCTGCATCCGCAAAGATGGAAGACTCAAGTGAAGAAGATGAAGAGGACAACATGAATCTAATTGTCAAAAAGTTCAGCAAGTTCTTGAGAAGAGACAAGAACAAAAAGTTCACAAAGAATAACAACAGAAGGAGTGACAACAATTCCACTTGCTTTGAATGTGGTAAGTCTAGCCACATTAAATCTGAATTCACTATCTTTATGAAAAAGCAACAAGGTGAAAGCAAGATAAAGAAAAAAGGAAAGCCTAAGAGAGCCTACATAGCTTGGAAAGAAAATGAGTCAACAACTTCTAAATCATCAACTGAAAAGGAAGAAGCAAATGTGTGTCTCACTTCCACAATAAATGAAGATGATGAATCCTTAAGTTTTGAAACTGAGGTAAGTTCTGAATTTGATCAAGTTGTTGATGCTTTTCAAGAAATGCACGATGAGGCTCAAAAGCTTACAAAATCTAATAATAGGCTAAAAGGAAATCTTAGATGGCATGTCACAAAAATTGCAAAATTGCAAACCGAGATTTGTAACTTGAAAGAAGAAAATGAAAAACTTGTTTCAAGTTACAAAATGAATGGATGTGTATGTGCTTCTTCTTCATCTAATATTGACAAATACAATGATTTGCAAAAAGAGTTTGATGAGTTCAAAAAAAGTCAAGGTGAAAAACATATGGTAGTACTTTCAGAAAATAAGTACTTGGTTGATCTCTTTAAAATGCTTTATAAAGGAAAATGCAACTTGGCTGAAATGCTAAGTGTGCAAAAATATGTTGGAGATACTTCTGGATTGGGTTACAAACATGGATCAAAACCTTATGAAATAACCAAGTTTGTGCATCCAAACCAGAAATATCAAAAAGCTGTCTCAAGACCAAGGTTTAATCACATGACTTGTTTTGAAAGAGCATCAAATATAGTAACTTGTAACTATTGTATGAAGAAAGGTCACACATCTAATAAATGTTATGCTAGGAGATTCTATGTGCCAAATGGAGAATGCATTTGGGTACCAATGAAACGAGAATAGCTAACCCCTATGGACCCAATCTCAATTGGGTACCTTCCTCTATAAATTGATTTGAATTTTGCAGGTATGTCTAAGAACAAGATCTTCATTATGCTATCTTGATAGTGGATGCTCTAGACATATGACTGGTGAACATATCAATGGTCACAAATTTAACTCTTAAAGATAGTGGATTTGTCACATATGGAGACAACAAAAAAGGGAAGATAATTGGAGAAGGAAACATAGGAGACAACTTAAAAACCATGATCGGAAATGTTCTTTATGTTGAAGGTTTAAAGCACAATCTCCTAAGTATAAGCCAACTTAGTGATAAAGGGTTCAAAGTGTTATTTAATGACAATTGCTGCATGATATGTGATGGACAAAATGGTGAGGTGATTCATATAGGTAAAAGAAAAGGTAATATCTATTTATTATCCATAGATCATGCATTCTTTCAAAACACTTATTGCCTAATAGGTAAAATTGATGAATCTTGGCTATGGCATAGAAGGACAAGTCACATTAACATGCATCATATGAACAAGCTGATCAAAAAGGATTTAGTCATTCGTTTATCCAAACTCAAGTTTGAAAAGGACAAATTATGTGATGCTTGTCAAAAGGGGAAACAACTTTTCAAAGTAAAAATGTTGTTTCTACCTCAAGACCTCTTGAATTACTTCACATAGATTTGGTTGGTCCTTCTAGAACTATGAGTTTAGGAGGTAATTACTATGGCCTTGTCATTGTTCATGATTACTCTAGGTTCACATGGACTTTGTTTTTGAAATCCAAGAGTGATGCTTTTAAGGCTTTTAGAAAATTGGCCAAACTCGCTCAAAATGAAAAAGGGAGCATAATTATCTCAATAAGAAGTGATCATGGTGGAGAATTCCAAAATGGACATTTTGAAAAATTCTGTAAAGAAAATGGAATTAACCACTATTTTTCAGCTCCAAGAACACCCCAACAAAATGATGTTGTGGAGAGGAAAAATAGATCCCTTGAAAAAGGTGCAAGAACTCTTCTTAATGAGACAAATTTGCCTAAACATTTTTGGGTTAATGCTGTAAGTACAGTTTGCTACACTTTGAATAGATTACTAATAAAGCCTATTTTAAAGAAAACTCCTTATGAACTATACAAAGATAGAAAACCAAATATTTCTCATTTAAGATTATTTGGCTACAAGTGCTTTGTTTTAAATAATGATAAAGAATCAATTGGAAAATTTGATGCTAAAGATGATGAAGCCATCTTCCTTTGATATTCATTACATAGCAAAGCATATAGAGTTTTTAATAAAAGAACCTTGTGCATGGAAGAATCAGTACATGTTATTTGTGATGAGTCTAATCCCTCCAAGGGGGAAAAGAAGTGTGATATTGATGCAGGTCCTTTGGAGGATTTCATTTAACTTAATGATTCAATGGATAAAGAAAAAGAAGAACCAATTGCTGAAGCTAAACAATCAACACCAGTCCAAGAGCCAAAAAATTGGAGAAGTACAAGAGATCTCTCCCTTGACAATATCATTGGTGAAGTTTCAAAGGGAGTATCTACTAGATCATCATTAAAAAATCTTTGCTGTAATATGGCTTTTGTTTCACAAATAGAACCTAAGAATATTGATCAAGCCTTAATTGATGAACATTGGATGCATACCATGCATGATGAATTGAATCAATTTAAGAGAAATGAAGTTTGGGAACTTGTTCCTAGACCTTCTTCTCTCAAACCTATGGCACTAAATGGGTTTTTAGAAACAAACTTTATGAGAGTGGAATCATAGTCAGAAACAAAGCTAGATTGGTTGCAAAAGGTTACAACCATGAGAAAGGCATTGAATATGAGGAAACTTATGCACTAGTTGCAAGATTGGAAGCCATTAGATTATTACTTGCATATGCATGTTTAATGGAGATTTTAAACTTTTTCAAATGGATGTTAAAAGTGCTTTCTTAAATGGATATATTGAGGAGGAAATCCATGTGGAGCAACCTCTTGGTTTTGTAGATTTTAAATATCCAAACCATGTTTTCAAACTTAAGAAAGCTCTTTATGGTTTAAAACAAGCTCCAAGGTCTTAGTATGAGAGATTAAGTAAATTTCTGCTTGAACAATCTTTCACAAGAGGACATGTTGATAAAACCTTGTTAATAAAAAGGCAAAGCAATGATATCTTATTAGTTCAAGTATATGTTGATGATATAATTTTTGGTTCAACTAATCAATTGTTGTGCAAAGAATGCTCTATCTCTATGCAGAGTGAGTTTGAGATGTCAATGATGGGGGAGTTAACATTCTTTCTTGGTTGATGAATCAAGATTTAGAGGAATGATTGGATCCTTGCTGTATTTGACAGCTAGTAAACCAGATATTATGTTGAGTATGTGCTTGTGTGCAAGATATCAAGCAAATCCAAAGAATCACACCTCACTGCAATCAAAAGGATCCTCAAATATCTCAAATCAACACCAAAAGTTGGTCATTGGTATCCTAAATGTGCATCACTTAATTTAGTAGGATATTCTGATTCTGACTTTGCAGGGTGCAAATTGGATAGAAAAAGCAGTAGTGGAACTTGTCACCTACTAGGCAGCTCACTAATATCTTGGCATTGCATGAAGCAATCTTGTGTTGATTTATCAACAGCTGAAGCTAAGTATATCTCTGCTGGAAGTTGTTGTGCTCAAAATCTTTGGTTAAAACAACAATTGGAAGATTTTGGTGTAGAATCAAAAGAAATACCTCTGCTATGTGACAACACAAGTGCCATCAACATTTCCAAGAATCCAATAATGCACTCAAAGACCAAACACATTGAGATAAGACATCACTTCCTTAGAGATCACATCCAAAAAGGTGACATCAAAATTGACTTCATTGATACTCACCATCAATTAGCTGATATATTCACTAAACCTTTGGCTAGAGATAGATTCTATACTCTTAGAAATATGCTAGGTATCCGTGATGAGTCTAACATTTGCTAGCATGCTTGCCTTGTGCTTATTCATTGGAAATAGCTTCTTACTTGTTCAATCATCACATGTGCTTTCAAAATTCAAAATATGCTGCATAAATACTGTTTATTCTGATATTGCTATTGGAATAATTGATTAAAGCACGTAATAATCGATTATATGAAGTTGAAACATGACTAAGAATGAAATTTGTACTTTTGTAATCGATTACACAACCAGGATAACCGATTATTTTACATAGGAAATAATTCCAGAAAATGAATTTCTCTGGAATAATCGATTACAGTGAATGGTAATCGATTAAATTGTTTGAAAAATTGTTTGAAATTCAAATTCTCTCTGTAATAATCGATTACTTGTCGAATTAATCGATTACAGCTTTTGCAGAAACTGATCTTGCTTATGAATTAATCGATTACATAAGCATATAATCGATTATTCATGGAGTTACTACAGAATCTATAGGATTTTCTTGAAAATTGTAACTGCCTAACTACCACCTAATTCAAATTTGAATATTCTATGCCTTAATGTTAGTGGGTTAATTCGAAAATAATTGTTACTCATTTCAAATTTGAACTTTGGAGCCCAAAATCTTCTATAAATACAACCTATGTTCAAAGGAGAAATCACACCATCTTAAGCACTACTATGTTTTTCTTTCTTCCTCTGAGTCCAGAAATCTTGTCCTGTAGCCTTTCTTCCCTTGTTCAATATGTCTACACCCAAGAGAACCAAATCCTCTAAGAGAAACTCTAACCCTACTGTCAATAAATAGGTTAGATCATTGGTTTGCTGCTGAGAGAGACAAAATGACCTACCTTCAGTTCAATGCCACCAAACTTATTTGTCCTCCCAAACACCTTGACCTTGACTAGTTCATTAGAGAAGGTTTTCAATTCCCTGCCTTGGTTGAAACCCAGGGATTGAGAAAGTTTGTTGAGATGAAGGGTACCTTTTACCCTGAATTAGTGAAGGTGTTCTATACATGTGCTAAGGCCTCTATGGATGAAAACACTTTTGTCCCAAGTTAATGGAGTAGCCATGGAAATTACTCCTGAAGTCTGGGAAGCTGTAGTTGGTATTTCCTTGAAGGAGAAAGGAAATTTGAAGAAGAGGCTGGGGGTTATAATAGGGTGGAAACCTATAGGGGGATGCTTCTTGATCCCCAAATGAGGCTGAAGCTTAGACTAAGCACTGGCCCAATGACTCATGAAGACAGACTTCTTCATTACATAATCACCTAAATCTTGACCCCAAGATCTACAAATCATGCCCAAGCCACTGATGATGACATACAAATTGTGTATGGCATGAAGAATTCCATTAAGATGAATTGGATTCTCATTCTTGAGGAGATTATGCTTAAATCCAAGAGGTTGATGAATTACCCTTTTCCATATGTTGTTATTGTTTCCAGGTTTATTGATTACTTTAATATAGATGTCTCTGAGGAGATTGTTGACAGCACAAACTACAACAATGGCCTCATCAAAGAGAAACATCTCAGCAAGCTTGGGATGGTCACGACCCCTTATGGATGGCAAATGGCTGGCCAACAAATCCCTGCTGCTGGAAATGAAGAAGAAGCTGATGAAGAGGCTGAAGATGAAGGCCCTGCTCAACAATCTTACAGTCCATTTGAATCTCTCATGATTTAAAAGATGGATGCCTTATTGTCCCTACAGCATGAGCACAGGACTGAGACTAATTCATCTTTGGATGTGATGAAATCTAGGCTAGAGAACATAGAAGCTAGACTTGTCCTTGATGATTTTGATAAACTAGCTTAGGTTTCTTGTATTTTCTCTTATTGCTTTACTTTGTTTTTTTCTTTCCTCTGATTAATGTACTGTTTTTTCCTTTCCATTAATGAATTTTTATTTTCTCCTTCTCATTATTTGCTATGCTATCTTTTTGTCTTTGATAAGCCAAATAGGGGGAGAAAAATTGATTGACATCTAAAGAGCAAACAAACACTCTGTTGTTTTGCTCTTTGTTGTGCTCTGTTTTCTGTTGTATTTTTTACAAATCAAAAACTGATAAATTTATCTAAATAAGGTGGAGCAAACTAAATCTAAGGAAGCAACTAATGAAAGTTAATGATTAATGTTTATGCAAGCATATCTCTTAAGACTTGTTCTTGGCAAAGAGGCTGATTTGTTTTCAGGTTAACAAAGTTCAAGACTTCTATCTTCATCCCTCAAAGTATTTCAAAAATCAAACACATGGTCAATCAAATATTTGGCATGTTCAAAGCCAAAAAGGGGGAGATTGTTGGATATAGGGGGAGCAACAACAAGAATGAAGCCTATGATTTAGAAGAATGTTTTGAGCTTTTCACATGCCTTAAAGATTGTAATTCAAATGAAGTGTATGAAAGGCCAATCTTTTGATCCTTGCATTGCATGTACATAATCATTAACATGCTTAAATGTTTTGATTAAAATATCAAAGCTACTCACACTTTGAAAAATAAATTATTTGAGTGATGTTTTTGGAAAAATGTAATTCCACTGTTTTAATCGATTACACAACGGTTTAATCGATTATTTGGTTCGTGCTTAAAATTGAAAAAGCTTTAATGAACATATTAATCGATTACACAATTCTTGTAATCGATTACATAGTGTAAAATGAATATTGAGCATTGTTATTTTAATCGATTACCGTTATTCGTAATCGATTACATAAGCTATTTTAAAAAGCTTGCTTTACTGCTTTAATCGATTACCACAAAATGTAATCGATTACACAAGCTGCTTCTGAAATAAAATTTCTCTGATTTAATCGATTACAACTTAAGTTAATCGATTATTTTGTTTAACCTTGAACAATTTAATCGATTAAGTGAGAATTTAATCGATTACATAAGACATTTTAATCGATTATTTGGCCCGTGTAATTGATTACAGGTTGTTACAAAAAGCTGTTATAAATAGAAAGAAGACTTGGCTTGAAACTAAACTTGAATACTTTGAATTTTCTGAATATACACAAGCCTTTAAGAGTTAGAAAGTGATTTTCTGGGTTAACTAAGTTCTTGTCCCACTCTTCAATCTTCATGGGTATTGAATGATTTCTTGGGCAAGAGATTTCAAAGAAGTAATGGAGAGCATGTTCTGAAATTCTTTTTTCTGCAATTCAACTTTGATTGGTAACTCATAGGCATTCATATTCATTGGATCATCAGGTTGTTTTTCTCCATTATCTTTGGTTGTAAATTCTTTTTTGTAATGTTTGTTATTTGATGCTATTGTAAAAGGGTTCTTTGAAGCTTGGACTAGAGTAGTGTTCTCTAGGGAAGAACATAGTGGTGTTCTTTGGTTCTTGTTCACTAGAAGTCTAATAGAGTTTTAGTTTTCTATTCTTTATCTAGTGTTGATAAAGAGATTTGTTGAATTTAAAGGAAGCTGCAAGGAGATTAAAACAAGGATGAAGACTTTATTTTGTTTTAGCTTTTTATATGCCCAATCACTTGAAGGCATTTGTAATTTGTCTAAGTGGTTCAAGTTAAATGCCTTGTGATCTTTCATTAGCATGTGCATTCTCATGATCATGCATTCATGTTTTTAAATCTCAAAGAAATCAAATGGTTTTAGAAAATGATAAGTTCTCAAGGCTTAGTTGTTTAAAAACCAAGTCTTACTACTTTAATCGATTAAAGACATTTAAACTTTTCTGGAAAAGCCTTGAAGAATAGCTTAATCGATCACATGCTTGTTTTAATCGATTACATACTGTTAAAAGAAAGTCATGCATTGATGACTTAATCGATTGCCATTTCTTGTAATCGATTACATAGCTATTTCTGGAAATCATGTCGTTTTGTGTTAATCGATTACCATGAATCGTAATCGATTACATAAGTGTCTTGAACTTTCATGGCTTGCTGCTTTAATCGATTACAGTACAGTTTAATCGATTATTTTGTTCATGAAACCATTTCTAGAAAGCTGATGAACAGTTTAATCGATTATTTAGTCAATTTAATCGATTACATAGGGCAATTTAATCGAATACACCAACGGATTAATTGATTATTGACAGTTAATTATGTTTTTTTATAAAGCTTAGTGAGTCTTTTTCTTATAAATAGACATTGAGCGATTTACTCACTACATAGGGCAATTCAACTTCTTTCAAGTTACAAAGTTAATGAGTGCACATGTACATCTTCTTCTTCTAAGCTTGACAAATACAATATGTTACAAAAGGAGTTTAATGAATACAAAAGGATTCAAGGAGAAAAATATATGTTACTACTTTCTAAAAACAATGATTTGATTGATCTTTTGAGAAAGCTTTTTAAAGGTAAATGCAACTTAGCAGAAATGATAAGTGTGCAGAAATATGTTGGAGAGATACTTCTAGTTTGGGATACAAAAAGGGTTCAAAGTCCTTTGGCAAAACCAATTTTGTACCTCCAAAACAAAAGAATCAAAGGAACTTTAGTAATTCAAAAATCAATTTTAACACCTTCTTTAGAAATTCATCAAAACCTATAATTTGTAACTATTGTATGATGAAAGGACATACATCTTTTAAATGCTATGCTAGAAAGTATTATGTGCCTAATGGAGATTTGGGTGCAAAAGAAGAAAAAGGTAGCTAACCCTTATGGACCTAACCTTAATTGGGTATCGTTCTTTGCTACTTGATCTGAATTTTGCAGGTGTGTCTAAGAGCAAAAACATCATTATGGTACCTTGATAGTGGATGCTCTAGGCACATGACAGGTGACATATCCATGCTAACTGATGTCATATTAAAAGATGGGGGTTATGTCACTTATGGAAATAATAACAAATGCAAGATTATAGGAAAAGGAAACATTGGAGATAACTTAAAGACAATGATCAAAAATGTATTATATGTTGATGGCTTGAAACATAATCTCCTAAGCATAAGCCAACTATGTGACCAAGGGTTTAAAGTTTCCTTCAACAACAATTGTTGCTTGATATGTGACAATCAAAGTGGTGAATGTAACACCCCAAAATTTCAAAACTATAGTCAAATATTTATTAATGCAAGTCTTAGGTCATGGGAGAATTAATGGTCTATGTTTTTGGGTGAAATGTTAATTAGAGGCATTACAAAAATGTTTGGGGAAAATGACCATATTGCCCTTTCCGTAAATTAGAAATGACAGAAATGCCCTAAGGTTAAAATTACGAAAATGCCCCTAGATATTTTGGCTAGATATTTTGTAGTGGAAATTGCATAAATACCCTTGAACATTTTGGATAATTACCATCACGTCCCAAGAATAATAAATTACCATAATGCCCTTTAGGCCAAAAATGACTAGATATACCCTTTGAGAGTTTGTGGAAACTTGATGGAAGTACAAAGCACTCTTAGATAGCAGATTATTAAGAGATTTTGTGACAAGAAACCTTAGAATAGAATTTCTATGAATTTTATAAGGTGACAACTTTGAAATTGTATTCAGAAGGATTCGGGCATCAGAAAAATATGGAAAAATGAGAAATAGAATTTGTGGAATTTTCTCTCAATTGTTGGATGTTTAGATTTATCTAATAAAATGGTTTAGTAATTTTAATGGTCAGAAGAAAAATAGACCAATTGGAATTAAGATAACAACAATTTTGTGCTTGAGGTCTGTATAGTACTCTGTAGAGATTGGTTATGAGTTATTTGTAATGAAACTAAAGATAATTTTTGGAGATCTCTAGAGTTCTATTATTTCATATTATCTTTAGGTGAAAAAATTCAAATTAAAATTGACTTCCTACAAGGAATTACCATGTGGAAAACCATAATTGAAATTAGATTTTTCTTAAAGCATAAAAAATGACATTTAATGGCATAAAAGGAAGGAAAACTTGGCTTTCTTCCTCTTAAGCTTGAAGTCCACGTGAAGAAGGATGTAGAATGGGCAAGAAAATTCATGAATAAGCCACTTGTAAAGGCAAGCTTCATGAAAGAGACAAGTGGTGGACACTTGGGACATGTATTAAGATGGGAAGAAAAATCTTCTCTTGTCTCCTTTGGTAGAACACGTGGACAGCTCTAGACATTATTTCAACAATCTCTACGGTCCAAAGTTACATATGTGGGATAGTAGTGTACCTTTAAAATTTTAAGGAGATCCAACGGTTAACGAATCCAGAATTAGTATTTTACTAAAACAGGTTCTGTGATAAAAAGTGGAGAAGTTCCAAGACATGCCAACTAAGTGGGACACTTGTCTTCCTTCTCCTTAAGCTTGTAAACCATGTGAATGAAGGTGTAGAAGGGAGTAGAATATTCATGATAAGCCACTTGGAAAGCAAGCCACATGACGAAAACAAGTGGCATGACACTTGTATGGTGTATGTTAAGCTTAAGAAGATTTTTCTCATAAAAGTAAAAAGTCATCATTAACTTAGTAACAATTCAATGGAACAAGAGGTAATTTGGTTAGAATGAAACTAAATGAAGGTCATTTAGTTAGAAAGGGCAAATATGTCCATGAATATTAAATCATTTTCCAAATGCTATATAAAGGGGGAGGGGGGGACCTCAATGCAAGTCATTCTCCAAGTTTTTCTCTCTACACTCTCACGTGAACTCTCTCCCTCTCAACACCCTCATCCTTTCATTTTTCAAGTCTAAATCAAGTAAGGAAAGAACCACACCATAGTGAAGAATCACGTGGAAACTAGGTATAATGACCCTAAGTCCTAGCGCGGACGGCGTAAGTTTCTGCGCGAATAGCCTAGGGTTTCTGCAGAAACCAATTGCAGAGATGTGGCGTGATCGGCGCCAGTGTGGCGCTATCAGCGCCAGTGTGGCACTATCGGCGCCATACTCTCTGGGTTGTGGCGTGAGTGGGACCAAGATGGCGTGAGTGGCGCCATACCCCTGGAGGGTGGCGCGAGTAGCGCCACAGGTTCTGAAGGTCGACGCTGGTAGCGCCAAGAGTGGCGCTGGTGGCGCGAGAAAGCTCTGGAGACCTGTCAATCCCTGATGGTTGGCGCTGTTGGCGCGGGAGTGGCGCGGTTGGCGCCATAGTTCCTGGAGGTTGGCGCCGTTGGTGCAAGGGGGTGGCGCGGTTGGTGCCATGGTTTCTGGGAGCTGGTGCGATCAGCGCCAGAGTGGCGCGATTAGCGCGACAGCTTTGACAGGACCACTATAAAAGGGCTGGGTTGCAATTTTGGAAGAGAAAACCTTGTTTCTCTTTCCTCTAAGCGACCTGCAGCCATTGTTGAAGCTCCAAGCTTCATTTCTTCACCATAGTTCACCAAAATACCTTCCTTGATACACCAATCTTGCTAGAAACACTTGGTGAGCTTGAATCCTTCATCAATCTTCCTTGAAAACCCCCAAATCAGAGAATCCCTTTCTCAAGGGAAGTTCTTAGAACTCGAGTTCGGCGAGGAATGGCGTCGATTCTTGGACACCTGAGCTAGGGGAAGTTGTCCACGAGCTTTTCTTGTCGCCTTTGAGGTAAGAAACTCGAGTTTCTCCGATTGATTTTGAATTGGGGTTTTGAGTGAATAGTGACCCACTTGTGATAGAGCTAGTATTAGCCTTGGGTCCTTTAGAAACATGTGTTTAGAATGTTGTGAGGATGAAGGATTAGCTCTCAAATGTTAGTTTGGTGAACTTTGATTTCTTGACTCTATTTGATGCATGTATATTAGTATGCCTAGTTGCTTGGCTATGTTGTAACATGCAAGAGCCTTGGTATGTGGCTTTGTTGTGCTTGAGAGGCTGTGGGAACGGTGTCGTGTGTGTTGAAGAACCGTTCAAGCCACAATGAGGATTCTTGAGCTATGGTCTGTATAGAGCTTAGAGCTCTTTGTGTTGGCTTTTATCGATTCTTGTGAAGACTCTGGTGCTTTGGCTAGGCCAAGCTAGACACATAGGGTCTATATGTGGTAAATGATTTGTTGGACTCTGATAAACCTTAAGTTAGAGGACTTGTGGTTTTGGAAAGGATTGCGATTCCTTTCTTTGAGACGATTGAGAACCGTGTTATATGTTTGTGCTTGATATGGCTGTATGGATGATTGATGTGTGATTGTATGCCTTGTATAGGGCATGACACCGCGGGTGTTAGTGGCGTAGGCCACGGAGAAAGGGAAGAACTGCAGAGCTCGGCTTTGCCAGGTAAGTTCTTGGTCCCTGGGGATGTTTCCCACTTGTGTGCTCCACCACACTCCGAGGGAGTGATGGTTGCATTCATGATGCATTCATTGTTGGTTGTTGCATCCTCATAATGATATGTATGTTGCATCTGTGCTTGAACATGTATGATGCTTGTTGATAGATTTTCTGGCCAGTTAGATATATATGGACCTCCCTAGGAGAAGAGCGCACCTCCTAGTTTGGTTTGCTCGTAGGTGATGATGATCACTTAAAACCAAGAGATAGGTGTGTCCCATCGCGATTGATTGCCTATTCTCAAAGGTACCATATACGTGCATCCATGCGTAAGGGGTAGCTCCCGATGGGATGGCACGGGTGTGAGTTCCGGTCTCACACTGAGGTTTGGTGTTGATGCGATCCACCTTACATTAGAGCTAGATGACTTGCTTGTATTGTTATGAGGGCCGGGAGGCCGGGAGGCCGGGCCGAGAGGTCAGTATGTTGTGATGCCTGGATGACGTGTGTCATGGAAAGTGAGCCAGGGTGGAGGAGATGCCTCCAAGGACCCTGAGCTTATTGAGATGTATATCTCACCCCTTGTGGGGCTTATGTTATTTCAGGTGACTCTTCTGACAAAGAGGAGCGGTCTCAGGGCTGGAGGCCCCAGTAGAGACAGTGACTGCTTGGTCGTGCGGCAGCAGGGAGAGCTAGGTGGCTCAGATGTGTTTTGATGATGTTTTGTACCCCTGTAGAGGGAAGATGTGTGTGTGCACACATGTTTTTCCTTTGTATTGTACATGCTATGTATACCCTCGTGTGAGGAAGGATCTGTGAGATCAGAAGCACTCGGATGCTTATTCTTTGTATAGACACTTCGAGTGTCAGATGATGTATAAGTACATAACCAGTTTATGTCATGTATTGATGTTTCCTCCTGTATATCTGTTGAGATTTGTGTTTATCTGCCTATGGTTTTGTGATTCTGGATCAGTAGGGGTTTGTGTTGTTTTGTGATCAGATGCTATATGTTCCACACATAATGTAATCAAGAAATATGGTTTTCGACTTATGCTTCCGCAAAGTTTTTAAGTAAAGTGATTAAGCGCTAATCTGATAATAATAATAATGTTAATACATCGGGTGCACACGGGGTGTTACACTAGGAAGCCTTTAGGAGGAAGTTTGTCAAAGCTTTATAGGAAGAGAAAGACAAGCTTCATAAATGATTATAAGGTATGTGTAGGGAAGTTTATGCTAAATATAGTTTAGGTGTTACTTTGTTTAAGTATGTTTAGAATTTCATAGAGTTCCATCTATTTTTATGAAGAATGAAGTTTGCACACCATGTGTTTGATAAAATGCTTCAAAGAGTTAAAGATAGCTTAAGTGTTGTTCTGTTTAAATAAATATTTGGAATTTTTGTGTTGTTGAGTGTTTCTTTGAATTTTTCATGACGTTCAAGTGTTGGCAAGTGTTCTATAAATTTCTATGAACTTCATGTGTTTCTATGGATCTTTGTACATGTATATTATATTAAGTTCTGTACTAGATTTATGTTGAATTTTTAAGTAAAGCATGTGAGATATAAATTGAAAATTGATATTGAAAAACAAATATGAGATGATAAAGTAAAAAGAGAGTCAATCTTAAATGTCTCATATGCATATGCCTGGCGGGGGTTAATCCGTGTTATTTGCCTCAAGAGGAGGTATGTCAGATAGCTGAAAGAATTGAGACGAGCGTTCAGACAAGAGGAGTCTGAGCTGGGGGGTAATTGGCAGTGGGAAGAACACGCCACCCATGATGATCACATGAAGTGTGGGTGGGAGTCCTATTGAAACACTGCAATACCCTGATTGGTCGATCCAATTCCGTGCCACTGGGATGGGGCTATTATGACTATGGTACCAAATGATAAAAATTTGAGAGAATCATGCATTATGATAAAGAAGAATCATGCATCTTGAGATTATTGTTATTTGCATATTGAATATATATTGTTGCTTAAACTATATTTATCAGAAACTTACCCTGTACTTTGTGTCTGTGGTTGACACCTGCCATGACCTCGATTTTATTCGAGCGAGCAGATGAACAGAGACTATTAGCTGTATACATGAAGAAGATTTCTGTTGATTGAAGATATGAAGATGAATTCCTGTACAAAGTATTTAGTTATTTGTACTATGTAAAAAGAATTAACAACAGTCTGTATTTTATTGAACATCGGACTTTCAAGTATTTCTCAATTGAGAAAATCTTTTGTATTCTTATTATATGATTTCAAAATTTTTGAAATATTACTCAATAGTGGAAATTTTGAATTGATATTTTTAAATAAGTTGAAAAGAATTTTTACTAAAAAGCAATAAAATACAAGATGGTAAATCGAGGCATTACAGTGAAGTTATCCATGTTGGCAAAAGGAAGGGTAACATTTACCTTTTATCCATTGATCATGCATTCTTACATCATACTAGCTGTCTAATAAGTAATATTGATGAAACTTGGTTATGGCATAGAAGAGATAGTCATATAAACATGCATCATTTGAACAAGCTTATTAGAAAAGACTTAGTAGTAGGATTGCCTAAGCTTAAGTTTGAAAAGGATAAGATATGTGAAGCATGTCAAAGAGGTAAACAAACTAAAAATTCTTTTCAAAGTAAGAATGTTGTTTCTACATCTAGACCTTTTAAGTTGCTTCATATAGATCTATTTGGTCCTTCTAGAACTATGAGCTTGGGAGGCAATTTCTATGTGCTTGTTATTGTAGATGATTACTTAAGATATACATGGACTTCATTTTTAAGATCTAACAGTGATGCTTTCTAAGCATTTAGAAAATTGGCCAAGATTATTCAAAATGAAAAAGCAAGTAATATTGTTTCAACTAGAAGTGATCATGGAGGAGAATTCCAAAATGAACATTTTGAAAAGTTTTGTGAAGAGTTTGGAATTAACCACAATTTTTCAGCTCCAAGAACACCTCAACAAAATGGTGTTGTGAAAAGGAAAAATAGATCACTTGAGGAATGTGCAAGAACACTTCTAAATGAAACTAAATTACCTAAACACTTTTGGGTAGATGCAGTAAGTACGGTTTGAATAGGATTCTCATAAGGCCTATCTTGAAGAAAATCCTTATGAACTATACAAAGGTAGGAAACCAAACATATCTCATTTGAGAGCATTTGGCTGCAAGTGTTTTGTATTAAATAATGGTAAAGAGTCCCTTGGCAAATTTGATTCTAAAGCTGATGAAACAATTTTTCTTGGCTATTCTCTACAAAGTAAAGCCTATAGGATCTTTAATAAAAGAACGTTGTGTGTTGAGTAATATGTTCATGTTGTATGTGATGAGACTAACCCTTCCAAAGAGAATTTGGAGTGTGATGATGATGCAGGACAAAAGGAAGAATTCTTGAAAATTAATGATCTAAATAATAAAGAAAAGGCTGAACCAAATGATGAATTGGAACATTCTACACCTTTACAAAAACACAAAGAATGGAGGACAACTAGAGATCTCTCTCTTGACAACATAATAAGGGAAGTATCAAAGGGAGTTTCTACTAGATCCTCTTTAAGAAATCTTTGTTGTACCATGGCTTTTGTCTCACAGATTGAACGAAACAATATTGATCAAGCTTTGTTAGATGAACATTGGTTAATGGCTATATGCATGATGAGTTAAACCAATTTAAAAGAAACCAAGTTTGGGAATTAGTTCCTAAACCATCTACTCATGTACCTATTGGCACTAAATGGGTTTTTAGAAACAAGCTGGATAAGAGTGGCATGCATCATAATAAGAAACAAAGCTAGATTGGTTGATAGGAGACAACCAAGAGGAAGGAATTGATTATAATGAGACTTATGCTCCAGTAGCAAGATTAGAAGCCATTAGATTGTTTCTTGAATATGCATGTTTAATGAATTTCAAACTGTTTCAAATGGATGTCAAAAGTGCATTTTTAAATGGTTACATTGAAGAAGAAATATATGTTGACCAGCCCCCTGGATTTGTTGATCACAAACATCCTAACCATATTTTCAAGTTAAGAAAAGCTTTGTATGGTTTGAAACAAGCACCAAGATCTTGGTATGAAAGATTAAGTAAATTTCTGCTTGAACAATATTTCATAAGAGATCAAGTTGATAAAGCCTTGTTCATCAAAAAAAGGGGAAATGATATATTGTTGGTTCAAATCTATGTAGATGACATAATTTTGGTTCTACTAATCAATCTATGTGCAAAGAATTTTCAGTATCAATGCGAAGTGAATTTGAGATGTCAATGATGGGGGAACTCACGTTCTTTCTAGGACGACAAGTCAAGCAATTAAAGAATGGAACCTCCCTTAGTCAATCCAAGTACTGTCAAGAGATGATCAAGAAGTTTGGAATGGAGAATTGTAAGGATGCTTCAACACCTATGGCAACTTCTACCTATCTTGACACAGATGACAAGGGCAAAAGTGTTGATGAGTCTAAATACAGAGGAATGATTGGATCCTTGTTATACTTAACTGTTAGTAGACCTGATATTATGTTGAGTGTTTGCTTGTGTGCTAGATATCAAGCAAATCCCAAGGAATCCCATCTAATTGCTCTCAAAAGGATCCTCAAGTATCTCAAGTCTACACCAAGAGTAGGACTTTGGTATCCAAAAGGTACACCTATCAGCTTGATTGGATATTCTGATTCTAACTTTGCAGGGTTTAAATTGGATAGAAAGAGTACAAGTGGAACATGTCACATGTTAGGAAGCTTATTGATCTCTTGGCACTACAAGAAGCAATCATGTGTTGCCTTATCTACTGCTGAAGCTGAATATATTTCTGTTGGAAGCTGATGTGCACAAGTCTTTGGTTGAAGCAACAACTTCAAGACTTTGGGGTTGAGATAAAGTAGATTCCATTGTTGTGTGATAACACTAGTGCAATCAACATATCCAAAAATCCTATCATCCACTCAAGGACAAAGCACATTGAGATCAAACATCATTTTATCAGAGACCATATGCAAAAAGGGTAACATCAAAAGTGAATTTGTTGAAACCAACTTTCAATTAGCTGATATTTTCACTAAGCCTTTGGATATAGATAGGTTCTACACTCTTAGAAACATGCTAGGGATACTAGATGAATCTAGTGAGTGTTAGCTTGATATGTATATGCTCATTGACATGAAATTGCATCATTGAATGTCCATTAATCTTAAAAATCACTCATACTCGAAAAATGCTGCATAATCACTATTCACTCTGATAAACTCACTGTAATAATTGATTAAGTATCGAATTAATCGATTAAAAGTACTTAAAAAGCTATTCAGAATGATTTTTGTACTTGTGTAATTGATTATGCCATCGAATTAATCGATTACATAAGCTTAAAATCCTTTTTAGAAACTCATACTCACTGGAATAATCGATTACAATGAATGGTAACAATTACATGGTATGCAAATTGCTTGAAAACTTGAATTCTCGCTGTAATAATCAATTACACTTCGAAATAATCGATTATTGCCTCTGCTAAAATTGATTCTGCTTATGAAATAATCGATTACATAAGGAAATAATCGATTATCTATGGAGTTATTGCAGAATCTGCAGTTTTTATCTTAGAATTTGTAACTACCCAACTGCCCCAAAATTCAATTTTTTGAATCTACTGTGCTTTTATTTTAGTGGGTTAATTCGTACCAACTGTTACACTTTTCAAATTTCAATCTTGGAGCCAAAATCTTCTATATAAACAACCTATGTTGAATGGGATAAATCACAACATTCACATCTTTATCTTAAGCCTTGTTGTTCCTTATCTGAGTCTTGAACCTCTGTCCATTTAGCTTTTTCTCTCTTAGCGATTATGTTTTCTCCTAAAAGAACCAAATCTTATAAGAGGAAGGCTGAATCCTCTAACCCAGCAGTAAATAGATTAGACCACTGGTTTTCAAATGAAACAGAGAAAATGACCTATCTCCAATTCAATGCCACCAAACTGATATGTCCTCCAAGACATCTTGACCTTGGCTGGTTCAATAGGGAAGGCTTTCAATTCCCATCCATGCTAGAAGCCCAAGGTTTGATGAAATTTGTGGAGATGAGGGTACATTTTACCCTGAATTAGTGAAGGTGTTTTACACCTATTCTAAGTTTTCTATGGAAGGGACAATATTGTCTCAAGTGAATGGGGATAGCCTTAGAAATCACCCCTGAAATTTGGCAGGAGGTTGCGGGTCTTTCTTTTGATGGAGAAAGAAAATTTAAGGAAGAAGATGGAGGATACAATAGGGTAGAGACCTACAGAGGGATGTTACTTCACCCTCATGTGAGACTGAAATTGAGGCTCAGCACAGGTCCCATGACTCATGAGGACAGACTCCTACACTACATCATCACCTACATCATAACTCATAGGTCCACAAACCATGCTCAAGCTACTGATGATGATATTCAGATTGTGTATAGTCTGAAAAATGGAATCCAGATAAATTGGATCCTCATTATTCAAGAGATTATGCTTAAGTCTAAGAGATTGATGAACTACCCATTTCCATATGTTGTCCTGATTTCCAGATTCATAGATTACTTCAAGGTTGATGTAACTAATGAGGTTATGGATAACACAAATTCCAGCAACAGCCTTATTAAGGAGAAACATATGACCAAACTTGGAATGGTCAAAACTCCTTATGGATGGCAGATGACAGGGCAACAATTACCACCAGCTGAAGGTGAGGAAGAAGAAGTTGAAGCAGAAGAAGGAGAAGAGGCTGAAGGTTCTGCTCAAGTCTCTTATGATTCAAAAATGGATGCACTGTTGTCTGTTCGTCATGAGCATAGAGCTGAGACAAATTCATCTTTGGAAGAGATGAAATCCAGATTGGAAAGCATAGAAGCCAAGCTTGTGCTTGAGGACTTTGATAAATTAGTGTAGGGTGCTTCTGTTGTCTCTATTGTTGCTATTTCATTATGTTCTTGCTTTCTTCTGTTGCTTACTTTAATGTTTGCTGGTTGATGAAGTATTTTAAATTTCTGTTTGATTGATGTACTGGTTGAATTATGATGAATACAAATCTCTATTTTCTCTTTTTTATTCCCCTTTTTTTCTTTTCCTATAATTAGTTTTTGTTTTTGATAAGCCAAATAGGGGCAGAAATATTTGATTTAGGGGGAGTAATGATTGAAATATTATATGTAATAGAAGTAGAAAATGGTATGTAACATGTACTGCATGAATATTCTTAATTGTGAAAGAATTACCCAAGTAAGGGGGAGCATATTTTTAAATGAGTGATGCTTATGCTTGATTTTGCAAAAGCTAACTTAGATTTCAGGAATCAGTTATTCCTCTAAACAAATGGACAAATTTGATTTGGCATGCTCAAAGCCAAAAAGGGGGAGATGGTTGAATTTAAAGGAAGCTGCAAGGAGATTGAACCAAGGTTGAAGACTTGATTTCGTTTTATCTTTTTACATGCCCAATCACTTGAAGGCATTTGTAATTTGTCTAAGTGGTTCAAGTTAAATGCCTTGTGATCTTTCATTAGCATGTTCATTCTCATGATCATGCATTTATGTTTTTAAATCTCAAAGAAATCAAATGGTTTTACAAAATGATAAGTTCTCAAGGCTTAGTTGTTTAAAAAACAAGTCTTACTGCTTTAATCGATTACACAAGAAGTTTAATCGATTAAAGACATTTAAACTTTTCTGGAAAAGCCTTGGAGAACAGTTTAATAGATTACATGCTCGTTTAAATCGATTACATAGTGTTAAAAGAAAACCATGCATTACTGACTTAATCGATTACCATTTCTTATAATCGATTGCATAGTCTGTTTCTGTAAATCATGTCGTTCTGTATTAATCGATTACCATGAATCGTAATCGATTACATAAGTGTCTTGAACTTTCATGGCTTGCTGCTTTAATCGATTAAAGTACGGTTTAATCGATTATTTTGTTCATGAAACCATTTCTAGAAAGCTGATGAACAGTTTAATCGATTATTTAGTCAATTTAATCGATTACACCAACGGAGTAATCGATTACTGACAGCTAATTCTGTTTTTTATAAAGCTTAGTGAGTCTTTTTCTTATAAATAGACATTGAGCGATTTACTCACTACAAGAGTGACTTACCCAAAAGTTTCTGAGCTTTTATAAGTACCCAAATTCGTGTTTTACTCTGAGTTCAAACATCATCTTGTGTGATCAAGATTTCTGAGTTTTTTTTTCTTTGAAGATGTTTTAGAAAAAGGAAGGTTTTCAAGATTGTGATTCTGAGATTTTGTTTCTTACAACCTGGAGAATGTGGTAACATCATTTCATTCATTCATACATCAAAGATATCAGGTTGTGTTTATCTTGAACCTATCTTTTTAATTGTTCTAAACAATTTCTGTTGTATTGAAATATATCATTATGTTTCTTTTTAAGCATCCTAGAGTAGGGTTCTCTAGTGGTTGAGATTCTGAGTAGGGTTCTCAGTATCTTGGTGACTTGTATTCTAATAGGGTTTTAGAAAATGTATCTTTGTCTAGTGTTAATAAAGAGGTCACTTGTAAATTGCTTGTAAAAGATTCTTTGATATAGTAATTACTCTAACCTAGTGTTGGTTGGAAGCAACTGGATGTAGCCTCCATGGTTGAGAGGTGAACCAGTATAAATTGGTGTATTCTTTATTCTGATTCTGTTCATTTCTCATTGATTGGATTTGGGTGATTAAGAAATTATCAACAAGATTTACTTTCAGACATTACTTGAATTCCAATGGTGATTTTGGTTGAAAGAAAGATTCTGTATTTCAAAGGTTTTTAAGTGATACGATCCATCTTACATATTCCGCAAATTGTTTTGAATAAAATTTTAAATCCTTGATATAAACCAATTCACCCCCCCTGGTTTGTTTGATTAGCATTCATTGTATTTTGAAGAGTTTGTTGTAAGGCTTGTAAGAACTGGAATTATAGTGGAACTCTAATATAGTGTTGATTAGAAGAAACTGGATGTAGCTTCTTTTGAGAAGTGAACCAGTATAAATTCTTCAGTTGTTATTCTATTCCTTCATCTTTATCAGTTATCTTATTCATTTGTTCTTGCAATCATTATCATTACTCAACAAGTTTTGTTTTGACCTATTGATTTCTTGAGCTGAGTGATTTGATTGATTAAAAGTATTCTTTGTTTTAAAAGTGATTAAGATCCTTTAACTCTGATTTTATAAACATTTTTTAATACTAAGATCAAACCAATTCACCCCCCTCTTGGTTATTGTGAGTATTCCTATTGTTTTCATGTATGATGAGTGAGATAGTAATGAGAATATTGGGTAGGTATAGAAAGGTGGGAACTTAGTTTACAAGAGAACTAGTGTTTTTATTTTTGCTTGCTTGATTTTATTCCAAACAAATAATGTCTCCAGATCTTTAAGGCAAAAACTACAGTTGCTAATTCTAGATCATAGGTTAGGTAATTGACTTCATGGGGTCTTAACTGTCTAGATGTATATGCTACTACATTCCCATTTTGCATCAACACACAACCTAGACTTTTCTTTGAAGCATCACAATATACTTCAAATTCACCATGAGGATCTGGCAATACTAACACTGGAGTACTAGTCAATCTTCTTCTCAATTCTAGAAAACTTTTCTCACATTCTAGTGAGCATACAAAAGGCACATTTTTCTTAGTCAAGCTAGTCAGAGGTAAAGCTATTTGTGAAAATCCTTTAATAAACCTCCTATAATAACCAGCTAGTCCTAGAAAACTCCTAATCTCAGTTACTGTGGCTGGTCTCTCGCAATTCATGACTGTCTCAATTTTACTAAGATCCACTGAAATTCCTTCTTTAGAAACAACATGACCCAAAAATTTCACTTCCTTGGCCCAAAATTCACACTTAGATAATTTAGCATACAACTTTTTTTCTTTTAGGTGTATGTAATACTATTCTAAGATGTTCTTCTTGTTCTTTTTCTGATTTTGAATAAACAAGTATATCATCTATAAAGACCACTACAAACTTATCAAGATATGATCTAAATATTCTATTCATATAATCCATAAAAACTGCTGGAGCATTAGTTAATCCAAAAGACATCACTAAATACCCGTAATGCCCATATCTAGTCCTAAATGCAGTTTTAGGAATATCTTCATTCTTAATCTGATGGTATCCTAACCTAAGATCAATCTTAGTAATATTGTTGCTCCTTTCAGCTGGTCCATAAGATCATCTATCCTAGGCAATGGATATTTATTCTTAATGGATATCTTATCAAGCTATCTATAATCTACACAAAGCATCATTCCCCCATCTTTCTTTTTCAATAACAAAACTGGAGCTCCCCAGGGTGAAACACTAGGTCTAATAAATTTATTCTCCAACAACTCCTCTAATTGCTTTTTCAATTCTTCAAACTCTAGAGGGGACATCCCATAAGGTGCCATGGATATTGGTCCAGACCCAAGAATTAGGTCAATAGAAAATTCTATTTCCCTTTTTGGTGGTATTCCTGATATCTCATTTGGAAATAAATATGGATATTCCCTTAAGACCAAGAGATAGGTGTGTCCCGTCGCGGTTGATTGCTTATTCTCGGAGGTACCATATACGTGCGTCCATGCGAAAGGGGTAGCTCCCGATGGGATGGCACGGGTGTGAGTTCCGGTCTCACACTGAGGTTGGTGTTGATGCGATCCACCGTACATAGAGCAAGATGGCTTGCTTGTACTGTTATGAGGGCCGGGAGGCCAGTGTGATTGTGATGCCCTATGTTTGTATCATGGAAGTGAGCCATGGTGGAGGAGATGCCTCCAAGGACCCTGAGCTTACTGAGATGTATATCTCACCCCATGTGTGGTTTATGTGGTTACAAGTGACGCTCTGGCAGAGAGGAGCGGTCTCAGGGCGGGAGGCCCCAGTAGAGACATTGCGGCATGACTGTGGGCAACCAGAGCAGAGCTGACTGGCTCATTTTGATATGATGCTTGTTTTGTACCCTGTAGAGGGCTGATGTGTGTATGTACACATATATGCTTGTATAGATTTTGTATACCCTCATGTGGGAAAGTGGTCTTCGACGCCAAGGCCAGTGTTGGCTCATTCTGTTGTATAACCACAGGTGTGGTTTGATGATGTATATATATACGTATAAACTTGTTTATGATATGGATATGACGTTCCTCATGATTGTATCTATGAGATTTTCTGGTTTATCTGCCTATGTTTAAGCTTATGTTCACTGGATCAGCAGGGGCTTGTTTATGTTACATGATGATTGTGTGTTGATGTGTTTTTTTTTATGTTCCATACAAAATGTCATCAAGAAATGCGGTTCGATTCGCTTCTGCCAATTTTAAATAAAGTTTTAAGTGCGATTCTGATATTAAAAATGTTAATACACCGAAGGCCTACGGGGTGTCACAATATTGGAGTCTAGCCTACCTCAAATGGATTTGAAATTGATTAAGTGGTTGCTTCTCTTGGAAATCCTCTAAGAAATGAAGTCTTGAAAGAAGAAATTGATTGATGGATGAGGTGATAGAAGAGGTCACGGTTTGTAGGCAGCAAATAGAAGGCAGGCCAATGAAAGCAAGACACAAGGAAAATTGGAATTGGCCTTGGCTTTGGGATGCTAGCTCCTACTTGATTTTTTTTTCCACAGCCCTAGCTATTTATACTCATTTATTTAGTTGTGTTTTAAGTGATTTAGTTGGGTTGTAACTGAATTAGGATTTAGTTTGGTTAGAATTTAACTAGGTAATCATTACTTTAGAAGATATTATCACTTAAGCCTTATCTTGACTTGATTTTTCTTGGTCAAGATTCCATTTAATCCTTGACTTGGGGGCAACTGGCCTATACACGTGGAAAGGCTTATTCAAGAGGCAAAATTTGATTGGTTTATTGCTTTTGCCTGAAAATTATCTCTTGGTCCTAAGTTAATTAGTTGCCATGTGTAACAGATTTTTTTTTCCACTTTCAAATGTCCTAGAAAGTTCATGTATGGCTTGCTTGGTCTTATTGAGAACTCTTGTGCACATGGGATTGATCTTGGCCTGAGGAAACCTCTGATTTTGTCACCTTTTGGGATGAAGATTTTGTTCCTTGGGTCAAAATTCCAAGAGTTACAAGTTATGCCCAATCCAAATGGTCCAAAGGGCTAGATATACTTAACCAGATGGTTTCATTCATACACTTAATTTGGATAAGAATTGAGAGATAAATAAATTTTTCAATTCAGGTGGCAGATATGGAAGTTTTGGGCAACTTATGTTCAAATAAAATTTATCCTATTTTTCTTGTATCCAACTATCATCCTACTTCCATAATTCAATCATAAATATAACTTATAATATAATTTTGAGGATGTTACAATATTCAAGTAGCTTACCAAATAGTGCAGCCATGGACATTTTTGACAAATCTTTGGATTCCTTGATTGCTGTGACTTTTGGTTGCCAGGGTCTTGTTAGACATTTCAGTATTTTGATATTTAATTCTTCAGAATAAAATTTATTTCTAAGTCCAAGAAGATGATTGACAATATGTGTGAATCTTGTTTGCAGCTGAGAAATGTTTTCAGTATTGCTCATTTTGCCTAAAAATTATCTCTTGGTCCTAAGTTAATTAGTTACCATCTCAAGTAATGTTTGAAAGTAAATCTTGTTGATAATTTCTTACCCAAATCCAATCAATGAGAAATGAACAAAATCAGAATAAATAATACACCAATTTATACTGCTTCACCTCTCAACAATGGAGGCTACATCCAGTTGCTTCCAACCAACACTAGGTTAGAGTAGTTACTATATCAAGAATCTTTTACAAGCAGTTTACAAGTGACCTCTTTATCAACACTAGACAAAGATACAGATTCTAAAACCCTATTAAAATACAAGTCACCAAGATACTGAGAACCCTACTCAGAATCTCAACCATTAGAGAACCCTACTCTAGCATGCTTAAAAAGAAACACAATGATATATTTCAATACAACATAAATTGTTTAGAACAATTAAAAAGATAGGTTCAAGATAAACACAACATCTTTCATGTATGAATGAATGAAATGATGTTACCACATTCTCCAAGTTGTCAGAAACAAAATCTCATAATCATAATCTTGAAAACCTTCTTTTTCTAAAACATCTTCAAAGAAAAAAAAAACTCAGAAATCTTGATCACACAAGATGATGTTTGAACTCAGAGTAAAACACAAATTTTGGCACTTATAAAAGCTGAGAAACTTTTGGGTTAGTCACTCTTGTAGTGAGTAAATCGCTCAATGTCTATTTATAAGAAAAAGACTCACTAAGCTTTATAAAAAACAGAATTAATTGTCAGTAATCGATTAATCCGTCGGTGTAATCGATTAAATTGACTAAATAATCGATTAAACTGTTCATCAGCTGTGACGCCTGGCCCCTTGCAGGATTAATTATTATCCCCACATACCAACACAAGATTTTTCAGCGTACTTTGTCCTCAATCACACACTTCCTGAGAAACTTCCCAGGGGGTCACTGTTAGGAATTTTACCACGCGAAGCGTACCGTTGTTATCGTTGTAAGTTTCGAATTTATAAAAGTTTGTCTCCACAGGGATTTGGGTTTACGTCGGTTGATTTAGAATTAACAGTTTAGTAGTTATATACAGATAAAAGGCGAAGATTCATTTGTTGTTGTTGTTGCGGAAAATGTAAAATAAAGATAACGGAAAACAAATAAAATATTACGGGAAATGAAATAATTAAATAAACGGATACAAGTCAAGTATGTATAGGATTGGATTTCGTCTTGCTTATCCCTTTAATTGATTTTACCTATGCATTTTCTATTCTTGTTGACGCACACGTTTAGGTAACCTTAATTCGATTCCTCGCAATTAGGCCCTATGGATATTTTACTAAATATCGATCCCTCGCATACTTAATTAAATACCCAAGCATTAAGATCATATTTACGTGTTTAATGCGATCAAAACGTTATGCCCTATTCCTAGCAACGTAACGTAACGAGTAATTTCATTCAGTTCAAACCCTAAGATTACTTTCCAGTCTCACTTAGGAATTTAAGTTCGTGACCCTAGTGATCAAGTAGAATCAAGCATTAAGCGTAGAATGAAATTACCAACAAGAAGTAGAACAATGCATAAATACTTAAAAGAGCATAGGGATAAGAAGAGTACATCCAATCCTTAGAGAAGCTTAAGCGAACATGGGCAGAACCTCCTCGAGAGAATCACCGCCTAAGCTCGTCATCGATCCTCTCTTCGATAGAATCTCCTTACAAAAGTCACTCAACCTCACTTCCCTAAGTTCTACACTCACTTTAGAAGCTAAGAAACAAGAAAATGGAACAAGCAACTCAAATGGGAGAGAATAGGAGTGAAAAAGCATGCTCTGCTCTTCAATTTCGTCCCATATATATAGGAATTGGGCTCCTGCCTGCTTGGGTCGCCTGGGTGCCTATTTTCCTTTATATCCCCTCGCCTGGGCGAGCTAAAGGGCAGTTTCTTGGAACTTGAACTCGCCCAGGCGCCTAAAATGCTCATGGAATGGTGGCCTGGGCGAGCTAATGCTTAACCATGAAGGAATCAATGGGATTTTGGTGTCTGATGGGCCTGATTTGTTGTTTGATGCTTCCTCCTTTACTTGATTCATTCCATGCTCCTTCTTTCGCAATCTTGCTTCTTCTGTAACTCTTAAACCTAGCAAAAATGAATCAATTACTTGGACGAACTCTTTTCGAAACATAAAAGCATGACTTACCTTTACATAATCATCATTTGACTAGGTTTTTAGGGTTATCTTGTGATTAATTTAATTAAAATAACGGATAAGTGCCATATTGTAATCCTAGTTTTACTGAAATGTGGCACTTATCAACTCCCCCCAACCTAGAATCTTGCTTGTCCTCAAGCAAAGATAAAGATATCATGCTTTGACAAGAATCAACTTATTGTTTGATCAGAATATATTTTTCAAAAAGTAGTTAACCTTGATACTTTGAGAAAACAGTTTTGATGGATTTTCATGAAATCAAAATGAGGTTAAAGTCCAATTTACACTTCATTTCAAAAGGACCTCAGAGAAAACATTTGACTGATATCAAACAGAGGAAAACCTCTTAAAAAGTGTTTAATTTTAGTGTTTAATTCTCCCAAAGGTAAGTGTTTACTCTCACATCCATCACTGATATATCATAGGTTAAATTTGCAGTTCATTTCCTATCAAATCATAATACATATTCATCATGGATCATTAGGTCTTTTATGGCTGGGCTTTTGGCTAGAAAGAAATCTTGGTTTTTCTGGATATTCAAAAGACCTTAGGACTAGGAGAGCAAGCTAGAAATATAGACAATTTTAGATCTTTCACTTTTACTTCCTATTCCTTTTTTCTTTTTTTCCAAGACATCTTATTTTTATCATTTTCACCCAACTTTTCTTTTTCAAGGAATTTTATTTCCTTTTCTTTTTCTTTTCTTTTATTTCTTTTTCATTTCTTTTTCTTTTTCTTTTCTTTTTCACATGCTAACATATAACCACTACAAACATTCTTTTCATAACATAACTATCCACAAGAATTTTCTATCACAAATATTCCCCTTTTGCTCTCCTAACCTTAGGTAGGGTATGAAATTCCTATTCTAGGTTAGGGTTTCAAGAAAATATTACTGTTTAGACTCAAAGGGGTTTTCAAAGGATAAATCATTTGATATATTTGGGATAGCTTTTTGGCTAGTGGCTTATAATGTATTCAAAAAGAAAGATGGCCTAAATCATATCCATGAATCATATGCTTATGACAATTAGAAATTCATGCAAAAATTACTATAGATTATACCAGTGAGATCTCTCTGTGTGTATAATGTCTGTTTAGATGCACACACTCACTTGGGCTAAAGGTCTGTTTTCATGTTTTCAACCAAATCATTTGTTTCCCTTTGAAGTTATTTATCAATTTACATGCAAAAAGACTTTTTTACCTTGATTTTGATTTTTCTAAAAAGACCATTTATTCTTGTTTTTCATTTCTCAAGGGTTCCTACAAAAACTTCATTTTTTTGGTTTTGATTTAAAAAGAAGTTTCAAAACATTTTCAGTTGATTCTTTTCAAAACACCATATATCAAGAAAATTTTTCTATTTTTACCCAAAAAATTTGTCCTAAGTTACTATTTTATTTACAAATTTATGTTATATGCACAAAAAAGTGTAATTTTATCAAAAAGTATTTTTCTAATGCACACTTCCAAAAATATTGTTTGCTGTGCACATGCACCGCTCCAACATAAGCTATATGCAACAAAAAGTAACACAATTATATCCAAAAACATATCATACTAAAAAGTGCCCATAAAAGTGCAAGTGCATAAACCAAAGTATGCAAGTATATAAAAACATAAAGAAAGCGGTAAATAATTTAAAAGGAGTGTCACAAATTTTTGGAGATCCGTCAGATAAGGTCTGTCAAATATGCTGCCAAGTCTTGCTCTACATCATCCGCCACCTCTCCACCTTCTGCTGCAGGTTCCTGTTGGGCTGCGGAGCCCCCCACCTCCTCCTGAAAAGTAGGCCTGTCCCTAGGCCATGCCACATGTGCTTTGAACTGCTCCTGAGTAGGCCATGGGAATGGGTTCGGATCCTGTTGGTGCTGATGCAGTGTGTAGTTGTAGAAACTCTCATTTAGCTGCATCTGGCCTCTGAAGTTGGCAGCTTGCTGGTCCGCTATATGTTGCATGTAGGTATGCATCTGAAGATCCATTCTCTGCATGTGGGCCGAGATAGACTCCAAAGAAGCTGGCTTAGTAGCGGGCTGCTGCTCTACCTCTCTAGCTAAACAATACTTCTCAATAAAAGCACAGTTAATAGGAGGGCGGATATTTCTAGAGGGGTGGATTTGGATTCCATAAAACTGACATAACCCAGTAATAAGAGAGGAAAATCCAAGAGCCTTATTTGCTCGCTCGGGGTTTAGGGGATGCCTGGTGGGCTCTAAGATAACAAATTGATGAATGGCGTCTAAAATAATTTGAGCCTCATCTATGCTAAGCTGGGTTAATATACTATAAACCAGTTAACACTTACTCATGGGTAGATCGAAGTTGTGGTCACTGGGTAAGATGTTGCTTAGCACAAAGGTCATCCAATATTTTCGTGCTCAAGATTTGTGGAATATCGTTACTAAGGGATATACTAGTCCTGAAGATACCTCCACAGTATCTGTAGCACAGATAAAGGAATTGAAGGAGAATGAACAAAAAGATTCTCTAGCATTGCTCACTCTTCAACTCAGCCTAGGAGATGAATTCTTTCCAAGAATTATGGGAGCTACTAGTGCCAAAGCAGCATGGGATAAGTTGCAGGAGAAGTATCAAGGATCTCAAAAGGTACGCACTTGTAATCTCCAAACTTTAAGAAGGAAGTTTAAGAATTTAAAAATGAATGATTTTGAGATTGCTAGGGATTATTATTCTAGAATTGAAGAAGTAGTAAATCAATTAAGAGCCTATAGAGATAATATTCCAGAAAATAAAGTTGTTGGAAAAATTTTAATTACGTGCACAGAGAAATACGATCCCATTATTGTAGCTATTGAAGAGTCAAAAGATATAGATAAATTAAAGACTGCAGAATTAATGGGTTCTTTAGAGGCTCACGATAAAAGATTAGAAAGGCAATTTGAAAGCAATACAGAAAATCCCTTTCAATCTAAAATCAAGAGGCAATCTCTGAAATTTAAAGATGGTGTGATGGAGTTCCAAGGCAAGCTAAAGGTCTAGAAAGAGAGCTTGAAGCACTTCCTTTGGTGAGCTTTAAAGGACCAATGACAAGGGCTCGAACTCAAGCACTTCAAGACCACATCCAAGCTAACTTGTATCTCTTGGAAAAGCATGAAGAAGCACACCAACTTAGTGCAAATACAAAAGAAGTGTTGTCTGTTTTAATAGATTATCGTCTGTCTGTAATAGATTAAAAGCATTTTTTCTTATACCTTTAATCGATTACCAGATGTCTGTAATTGATTAAATCAGTATCAGGAAATTTAAAAAACAAGGCTTGTCTGTTTTAATCGACTACAAGAAAGCTGTAATCGATTACATAAGCTTGAAAATGTAAAAAAAAAAAAAAACTCTGTTTTAATCGATTATAAGTGTGGATTAATCAATTAAATCAGTTTTAAAACTGCACTGCACATGTTTAGCAACCAAAAGTCACTTTAGGGAAAACTTACACTTCAAGTTTCATTTGGGCTTCATTTCAATTTGCATTTTTCTTACATTTAGTGACATTTAGCTTGTTATTTCATGGGCTATATAAACTCCCCAAAAACTGTTTGTAACAACTTTGGTTCATTAATACAATTTTGAAAATTGTTGTGAGAGTTTCTCTTTTGTTCTTGTTCAAGAACTTCTTGAGTCTTATCAATGGTTTCCCAATGCTATTGTGGTGATTCTTCCTAGATTTATTGGAGAGCTTCTCCATGGTGTCTTCACTTTCATCCCTAACTTTTCTTCCATTTCTGCAATATAAACCTTTAAACAGACCCATTTTCACAAGAAGTGTTGATTGCTTGTGTTCTGAAGTTTACTTGAAGTTTGGATTTCATTGCAAGGTAGATTTGGGAAACCTAATGTCTAATGGTTGTAGACATTACATCATGTGGTATCTAGAGCCTAATCCTTGTGGAATTCTTCTTCAAGTTCAGTTTTAAAAGTTCTTCAAAGGTAAAAATCTGCACCAAACCCAAAAACAAAAATTCCATTTCAATTCCTTGTTTCTTGTTGTTTTCTTTTGATTCTTGGTGGTGTGGGCTTGTTGTGTGTTCAACCACATAACCCTTGTGTTTCCTTCAAGTTTCATGTGATTTCATGTATTCATGTTCTTCATCTGTTCTTGATATTTTTCTATTTTTCTTGTCTTGATTCTTGTCAATTTTTGTTAGTAGTGTTTTTTTGTGTTGTATGACCACTTGTTTTGATTCTACTCTCATGCCTAAACTGAATTGAGTTGTTAGAAGCAAATTTTACAATTGTTATACATCATATTTTAGTGATTTATTGAATTTATTTAGG
>PYAF01004431.1:35918-88450 GCA_007407185.1 Glycine tomentella
ATATATATATATATATATATATATATATATTATGAAATGAATTATTATAATGAATAATAAAGTACTTTATATCAATTTCCTACCAATATTTACTCACGCCTTATTTGATTCAATGGTATTTTATATAGTAAGCTGTTGGTTATGCGAATCAAAATGCGGCATTAGATGCAGGAAATTTTGTCATATTGGCTATTAGTTAACCATTGGTCACCAACTTAGTAAATCAGCGCTATTTTTTGTACAGCAGTAAATCAGCGCTTATGTAGAACCAAACTTAATAAAATAAATAAATTAAAATCTCCAATAACCTCAATCCAATTTCCTGCCATTACCTTTCATAGTGATCTCAATTTCATCAGTATTTTTTACCCTCGTCCTTCCTTCTCGATTTCGTGCACAATTAACATTCACAGGAGAACACTTAACATCAAGCAGAAGCATTTCTGCTTAGCCTCTCCAATTTCACGTTACAAGTTTTTCACACGTACTACTAGTCCAGCTAAGTAGAAAATGTATAATTACAACCCAAAGCCGAAGAAGAAAAAGACTTTTCCAATATAACTAGAACCACGAGGCACAAGAAAGCCTATTCTTCTTCTTTTGCTTCTTCTTAAGAGGAGGATGAGAAGGTATCAATGATGGTTGTGTGGAGTGGGTCACTCAAGTGGGTGGCCCAGTTGTTGAGCGGGCCCTTGCCGGTGGCCGCAGCTTGGACTGCAAAGCCCAAGAAGCCCACCATGGCGAGACGGGCGTGCTTGATTTCTGCCAATTGAAGGGTGGCTTTCTTCTCTGGGTCTGAGGCCAGGCCCAGTGGGTCGAAGTAACTGCCACCTGGGTACAGCCTCTTTTCTGGGTCCAGCTCTGAGTTCCTCTGGAACTCTATGTAGCCAATTATGAGAACCTCGATCCAGATCAGTGTGGTGATTGAGAATGGAAGTGGTTGCCCTAGGTATGATGAACCTTCCACTAGCTCCACCTTAAAATCAAAGGCCATGTTTCATAATTAATTAAGAAGCCCGTCATGTATACTATCATAAGAAAACACAAATTTTTCTTTGTAATTTTCACTCGGGGGTATAAACTGTGATGCGATTCAACTCTAGAATCGATACTTGCTACAAAGGTTGTTTGCTAGTAATGTTGTTTAGGACTTATTTTTCTTAGCATAAGAATTAAGTTTTAAAATAAGGCAGTTTTTTTTCATGATTTCTAATTGCTACAACGCATGCATCCGTTCCGACGAACACACTAAAACAGTTTTAAAAAAAAAAAAGAACATTCCAAACTACAGCCAATACACTCTAAACCAACACGTGATATCAACACTCCCTACTTATGATTATTCTTTGTAATAATAAAAATATAAAAAATAATTATAATAAGATTCAATGACATAATTTACAGTCATCAAATTATAATATAATCAAAAATATTTTTTTAATAATTATTTTACAATTTAAATTTAGAATAATTTCTAATTATTCCACGGAATAAAAAAATTGTATTAAAAATATATAAAAAATATACTAATATTATTATGTTAATTATTAGATAAATGTTTTAGTATGAGATAACAGTAATTTCTTACTAAAGACAATTTTACTCGATCAAAAAGATATAATAAAATGTATATTTAATTCTAGACTACTAAATAACCTGAAATGATCTTTAAGCTGAAACAATTATAAATACGGTTAGTTAGTATACAAGTGTGGTGTGATGTTAAGCTTCTCAATTGGACACAATTCATGTAAAACTAACATCTTATTAAGATCATTTCAACTAATTTTCTAATTATAACATCATTTTAACTAATTAATATTTCTTAAAAAGTAATCACTTTAATTAATCATATTAAACTTATCAATTATTTATATTATTATTTTAAAATTTTATTTTTATTTTTTATTCACTTAAATATTTCTCATTAATATGTAGAAAAAAAACAATTAAATAAAAAAATAAAAAAATAATTAATACTTATAAAAAAACTATGATTAGGGTGGGAGGAGCATTTAATAGTGGATCTTATTCTCAAACTAATAGACTCACGTCAATTCCAATGAACAGATAGAAGTATCACGTGAATTTCAACAAACAGAAGGATAGGTACTCGAAGTAGTGTTATTATGAGATCTATAATTATCATCATCAAACGAAAGAAAATAGAAATGTTCGATAACAGCAGAGAACCGTACCTTTCCGGCGTCTTGCCATGTAACACCAGTGAGCCACTCAACAGTGAGAGCTCCGAGAGTGGCGAGCATGGCCCACCTGCCGTGAATGAGCTCGCACTCGCGGAACCTCTGGAGCCCGAACACCTCGCTGTAGGGCTGGAACGGCGTGGACTTCACGTCCGCGAGCTCGGTCCTGGTTCCAATGATGTCCCCAGCCACGTTCTTCGCAAGGTTCTGGTCCAGCGAGTCCAGCTCGAACTGAAGGTACTCCGCGGGCTTCCCTAGCCCGAACGGGTCGAATCCGTAGTCTCCAACAAGACTCCCATCCAGGTACTCGGGCGCCTTAGCGCCCGGGTACCATAGAGGCCTGTCGGAGCTCGAGCCCGACCCCTTGGAGACCTTCGTTGGGGCGGCGGCCTTCTTCTTGCCAAACCCGAACCGGGCCTGCACCCGCCCCGCCCCCGAGTGGGCCTCCAGGAGGCGCGTCCCCATGAAGGACGAGGTGGCTGCTGCTGTTGCGGTGGCCATGATGGGCTTGTGCTAAATTGCAGTTGGAATAATTAGTGGCTATTGTGAGAGAGAGATGGATGGGAGATATATTTGACGAGGGAGGGGAGATTGGATATAATCTGTGAAGGGGGGTTTAGAAGCGTTAGATTTGGGTGAGTATCCATCTGACGGTGGAGAAGAGGCTTCCACTTATCGTAATGTTTATCTGGAGGTGGTGACGTGGCTATGTTCGTGGGACCCGCTGGGGTTCTGATGGTGATTGCTATACGTGAGAAATTTGTGGTGCTGGTTCACTCTTCCACTGGTTGGGTGGGTTAGGATTGGCGACTTAGACAAAAAATCTAATGAGTTTCTGTGAGATTAGATTAATTAATTCTCTGATAATCTATTTGGGGTCTGATATTTGTTCGAATATAAACGGTGAAGTGTTATATTTGTAACGTTGTTGTGTTATCAGTTATCTGATGCAGCATTGATATTTTCGCTGGGTAAAGCACAGGGTTCGTAGAAAATTAATGGCAGTTAGATAAATGTATTATATGGTAGTGCCAAATGGAATAATAAGAGAAATTAGATTGGGTAGATTTTTCTTTTCTTCCTCTAAAAGTAGAGAAAACGAATAAACAAATTAATGTATATACAAATAAGGAAAAAGAATAATAAATAAATATGATATATGTGTATGTGTGTGAGAGAAATAAATGAAAATATTAAAATAAAAAATTTAAAAGAACATTGAATTTCCAAAATATTTATGGATATTCACTAAACTATACTCTTTTAAAAAATAAATTTTATATGACAATTGATGAGGAAAAGAGAAGAAAGAAAAATGCAATTATGATATATTATATAATATGATGAAAAGAGAAAAATAAAAAAAGGATAAATGTTTAGAGTAAAAAAGTGTTTATCAATCATTACTCTATATAAATGATCAATCAAAATTCTAGTTTTATATGATTAGAATAGAAAAACTTTTGTTACATCTTTTAATTTTAAGAGAATATTTTTGAAATATATATATATATATATATAATTGAAAATTGAAATATATAATAAAAAATATAATATTGAATATTGTATTAATTATTTGATGTTAAAATAATAAATTAAGATTCGAACAGTTTTGTCAAATTGCAAAATGGGCATGCCATTTTCAAAATTGATGCGTGTTAGTTAAAATGCAAAATGGGCTTGAAAATTTTCAAAAAGATGAGGAGTATACTTGGGCCCTATTATTTGCATACTGCTTTGTTTTAAGTTCACACCTCATTCTTTTATTAATGTGTAAGAGACTTTTTTTATCCACATTTTCCCTTACTACTACCACATTTTCACCCTCTTCCTCTCCCTCATTTCATCACACCTCTTTTATCTTTCTCCTTCAATTGCACCCAAAGCTAACCCTTTCACATTTCACGCTCATTCCTCGATAATTTCACATTTCTCATTTTTCATGTAAATAACAAATCACAACATTATATAGAAATCATTCTCACTTCACACAAGAATCAATGCAATGCAAAAATGGCTCACACATCACAAAACCACATCAACCAAACATTGTCACAATAATACACATATGCAATGCGATGTCTTTCCTTCTTCTATTCTCAATGTATGTGGTACCAGTCAAACACATTGCGAAAGAAAGCTCAAAAGGACATGTAGTAATTGTAATACCATGGAAAAATCACACTAAAATGAGAGGGATCCAGAAACTATGCGGATATGAAACTATACAATTAAGGATGACTTAAAAAAATAATCAGTACTACCTATACCAACAAGATGCATATATTTTTTGGTAGCTTATCACTTAAGAACTTCACAATTAAGCGTGTTTGGCTTGGAACAATTATAGGATGAGCGACCTTTTTGAAAGTTTTCCAAAAAGCATGTGAGTCAGAACAAAGTAGCTAAAAAGTCTTGTATTATTTTATGAGGTTAATCATTGATCTTGAAAGTAGTTGAAACAAATTTCAAGGTCTCGAAAAGGGTTACCTATGAAGGGTTCTAAATGGTGAAGGGTTCTGACCAACGAAAAAGTTGACTAAAGTGTTACCGTGTAAAGTGTTATAGAGTGTGAGCTGCCGAGAAGTTAACAATTAGGGATGTTACAAATGGTATCAAAGTAAACCTTTCTCCAGTACGGTGTGATTTGAGGACAAACCAAGTGGAAGCTAGTGGGCATGTAACACGCTGAACGAATCACATTGAAATGAGAGGGATCCAAAGGTTGTGCATGCATGAAACTGTACAGTTGAGATGACTTAAATGAATTAATTGGTATTACCTATACCAACAAGATGCATATACTTTTCAATTTCTCATAGTGTATGAGTGAGGACGAAACACATTGAAAAGTATCGTGTTGGTTTGTGGGGATAATCATTGATCCTTAAAGTAGCTGAAATAGATTGTCGAGGTCTTGGAAATGACTACCTATGGAGGTTTTGATCATTGAGAAAGTTGAGTAAAATGTCACCGTATGAAGTGTCATAAAGTGAGAGTTGCCAAGAAATTGACAATCAGGGACTTTACAAGCTTTATAAACCATCCATTTGTTTTTTTTTGTGTGTTGGTAGGTGTAACAAAAACTTATTTTTCATGCATACATACACAATGAATACAAATTTTTGTTATGTATCTATGTTTTATACATAACAAAAAAATACATTTTTCATTATGTATCTAGCTTAAATACACAATGATAACGTGTTTCCATTGTTTCTTCTGTGTATTAAAAAATATTTTCTTTTCTAAACTCTTATTATTTTAATAAAATTTTATTAACTATTATTGAACTTTCTAGTACAAAATACCACCAAAAATGTTATTAGGTAGTCATAGATGGTTCAAGAGTCCTCATAAAGACTCTCATACGAGAGACACTGATGTAGGTACATTTAAAGTTGTGCAAGAACTTCCCTTTACTTTAGTTTACAAAGAAAGAGTAGAAAGATAATAAGTTGCAAGAGCAATGGAGGTGACAATGCTAGTTGACACACCACAAATGACAGTTGCTACACTTAAGCTTATTAAGTCTTAGGTGCCTGCACAAACCATATTACCCTATGCTATAAGAGAGATTAACCTACAAGAAGTTGAAAGTGGTCAATCATGGATGGATGATCTTACACTTACCTTAAAAGCCAAAGGTAAGTCTTTCATATTAACACTGTATTTTGCACAACAAACATAATGATGGTGTTTTTTTTTTTTTTTTATAACAACGATATAAGAACTTCATCTTCTTCCATCTTCCAATAAGGGAGATGACCATCACTCTAGATGTTGTCATCTCTCCTATACTTACATGTTATTAGTACCATATATCACCACAAGTAGTTGTATGGTGACATGACATTTTATATCTTGATTTAGTCTAATAGAAATAAAATATATATGCATTATGCACATATATGATTTTTCTTAGGAGTACTCATAAGTTGGATTGGATTTTTTTTGTATGATGTAAAAAAAATTGATCTGATCAAATTTAGTTTGGTTGGTATGGTTTGAGATTTTTTTTAAAAATTTGAACCAATTCAATTAAGATCAAGTTATTTTAGTCTAGGCCAATGGATTATGTAAAAAACAATAATTATTATAACATTTTTAATTTTTCATATTCACGTATTATAAAAAGGTAAAATATAGTTGGTTTATTAGTTTTTTTTTAACTAAGTTATTTGTGAAAAGTATCTACCAATTTTGTTAATAATTAATATCGGTTAGAAAATCTGAACTTTATTTAACGGAGTTTCCTACTCCAACAAAGTTTTTTTTTTTTATCAAGTTGATAGTCTAACTTCCATCCAACCAACGACTTGTTAATGTTTATCATTCTTAAATAAAAAAGTAATAATATTTGAATATCTCATTATTTTAAACATCTCATTCATACATTTTGTTTGTCTCCTTCCCTCTTCCTATCACAATCATATCACTTAGTATATCTATATTTTTATTGGCAAATAAACCAAAATAATATTTTTTAATTAAATATTTATCAAAAAGGTACAATTTGGAAAATAATTACAAAACTGGGGCTGTCAAACACGTCTGGATTGGGCGTGTTACAACATGCCCAATCTGGGCGTGTTCTTGCTGGTTCTGCCATGTGGCAGCCAAGTGGCAGGCTTAGGTGCAGCGCGATGTTTTCGTAAACTTTGGAAGGTCATAACTTTTGACTGGGACGTCCGATTGATGCGAAACCGGTGGCCACACACTCGAAATTGAGAGGAGAAGGCCTTCGTTGGGAACTTACCCAAAAATTTTTCTCAAAAGAGACCTCTAAGTGCTTCAAAATTGCGATTTAATCTTCGGAGCCCCAAAAAAATTTTTGTTTTCTGATATTTTATCTACTCAATTAGTGAATTGCAAGCTATTCTTTATTTATCTAATTACTTCTCTTAATTTCGAGCTTTTTGACATAAAATACGTCATCATCGGACATTGTTACGAGAAATTACGACTGTTCAAAGTTATATGCATCATCGATATTATAGTCTAATTTTGCTCAATTTTTTAAATTATTTTTGCAACCACAACGTTTTCATTTTTTAGGATTTATGGATTAGGTTTCGGGTTTAGGGTTTACGATTTAAGGTTTATGCTTTAGGGTTTAGTGGTTTAGGGTTTAGTGGTTTGGGGTTTAGGGTTTAGGATTAGGGGTTTATGAGTTATGGTTTAGGGTTTAGGGGTTAGGGTTTAGGGGTTAGGGTTTAGGACTTTGGATTAATTAACCCTAAACACTAAACCATAAACCCTAAAGCATAAACCCTACAGCATAGACCCTACACCATACACCTTAACCCATAACCCTAAACCCGAAATCTAATCCATAAATCCTAAAAAATGAAAACGTTGTGGTGGCCAAAATAATTTAAAAAATTGAGCAAAATTAGAATATAATATCGATGATGCATATAACTTTGAACAGTCGTAATTCCTCGTAACAATATCCGATGATGACGTATTTGATGTCAAAACGCTTGAAATTAAGAGAAGTAATTAGATAAATAAAGAATAGCTTGCAATTCACTAATTGAGTAGATAAAATATCAGAAAACAAAAAATTTTTTGGGGCTCCAAAGATTAAATCGCAATTTTGAAACACTTAGAGGCCACTTTTGGGAAAAAAATTTGGGTAAGTTCCCAACCCAGGCCTTCTCCTCTCAATTTCGAGCGCGTGGCCACCGGTTTCACATCAATCGAACGTCCCAGTCAAAAGTTATGACCTTCCAAAACTTACGAAAACACTGTACTGCACCTTAACCTGCCGCCTGACTGCCACGTGGCAGCACCAGCAAGAACACGTCCAGATTGGGCATGTTGTAACACGCCCAATCCAGACGTGTTTGATAGCCTCAGTTTTGTAATTATTTTTCAAATTGCACCTTTTTGATAAATATTTAATTAAAAAATATTATTTTGGTTTATTTGCCTTTTTTATTTTCTCTTTCTAGGTTTCAACTGCTATTTGGAGTGTCCATATATATTTTTCTTTAATAAAACAAAAATAAGAACAATTTAATATCATTTTAGGTTAGATCATTTTAATTTTATAATTAAACTAATTAAATGTTGAAATAAAAAATTTATATAAGTAGAATAAGTTTTCCCCTCGGAATATTATCTAGTCTAACCCACCTACTCTCCCATCAAATATCGTGGTTATCCGGCCCTAATTTAACACCAACACCTTCGTGCTCTTTCATAGCAAATTTTCGGTCAATTATGATATAAAATAATCACGGTCGCAGCTTACAAAAATCATTTAGCTGGGAATTATTGAAAAGCAATAACAATCATTAAATATATTTAAAATAAGCATAATATCGTTGTCGAGTTGCAACTGGGTGTGGCCGGTGAAAGCCAATTATCGGGTTGAGTCGTGTGGAGGCAAGGCACCAAAGTCTCCAAAAGTGAACAGGTAGATCCGGTTGCTTTGATCCGTTTCGCTCTCTATTGGGTCGTACCCTCTTTAGTTTCCAACAGCCTCTATCTCTCTCTGCTTTTGCTAGTGGTACTGTCTCTTAGCTTTGATTCTCTGTTCTCTGTTTTGTTCTGTTTCGCGTGTAAGTTCCTCTGTTCCTCTTTTCCCCTTTCTAAGGTATTCCTGTTCTTAAAAATATCCCCTTTTTTATTTTCTTTAGGGGGGTTGAATTTCTTGGCTTCAATTTCTGTTTGGAAGATGAGAAAAATTCAAAGTTTGATTTTTCTTTTTTTTACTTTTCTTTTTGTGGTTTATGGTTATTGAGGAGTTAAAAATTAAAGGGTGATTTAGGAGGAGAAATTTGCATAGTTTTTGCTGTTTTCATGCTTTTCAATTTTGTTCTCTCTCTAATAATTTGAATTTGTTTACTGTGGCCTCAAAGCATGTCAAGGGGAAGGATATATATGACTTGGGGCGTTTCTATGTGCTTCTTTTTGTATATTGTTATATCAAAATTTTGATAATTTACACTGTATTTGATTTCTGAATTTTGATGGAATAGTCAACTTAATGTGTGTGAATTATTCTGGTGCTACAAAATCTAAAAAATGTGAATTTCTACAAGGTGGTTTCCTTGGTAGATATGTAACATTTTGTCAATCATCAGTTAACCTTAACACCATAAGATTTCTGAAACTTTGGTTTTTAACCGTGTCAAATGACGTCGTATGATACATATAGAGGAGGTCACCTAGTGGGATAAAGCCTTGTTGTTATTTATGAGATCAGTATTAGTTAACCCCATAGTTTGTGTGTGTGAGAGAGGGACAGAATTATGCTGTTGCTACAAAGTCTCAAACTTATCAATTTCTATAAGCTGGATTGCTAGGTAAATATGTAACATTTGGTCAGCATCAGTTAAACAACATATGGTGCATTTATTATACCCTAATTTTAGTGTGGATCCTGTTTTGTGTATTGAGCTAATTTTTCTATTTAACTTCTTGAAGTTCTATCTATCTTTTGTCCTCTTTTATTGGAATTTTCTAATTCCTTTGTTTTGATTGCTGTGGATTGTCTTCAGACAGGAAATTAAACAATGAAGAATGCAAAGGGCAAGGGAGCAGCGAGGCCCTCAAAAGAATCACTTAAGCCTGTTGATGACCGGTTAGTTCTTGTATATCATTACACTTAAGTGAAATTAGTTGATGCATTTTGATTTTTCATATGACTTTGTATCTCCTTGTCCATCAGGGCGTTGTCTTTCCAGTGCATTTTTTATATTGAAACATTATATTAATATCTGATCATACATACTTGATGGTGCATCCAGCTGTTACAGGAAATAGTATAGTGATGGAACATATATCTCTATTGTTTTCAGAAAGGTTGGAAAGCGGAAGGCTTCTAGTAAGCCTGAGAAAAGTAGTGCACCAAAGAAGGAGAAGAAGGCCAAGAAAGACCCCAACAAACCTAAAAGACCACCCAGTGCTTTCTTCGTGTTCCTGTTTGTATCTTCTTTGCTCTTTCTTTTATATCTCTCCCTTGGAAAAATGGTATGACTTATTTTGTTCTCTGTGATAGTGAGGAGTTCAGGAAGACCTTTAAGGCTGAGAATCCTCATGTGAAGGCTGTATCAGTTGTAAGTTACATGTTAAATTGCTTCATCTTCAATGACGACATGCCCTTTTTGAATATGCATCTAAATTGTTTGCTGCACTCTTTGATTGAAGGTTGGAAAAGCTGGAGGAGAGAAATGGAAATCCTTGTCCAGTGCTGTAAGCTTTGCAATTGTGATAAATTATGGCACATTTTTCTTGTCTTTTAAATTAATTTACTCTTTTTCATTGTGTTTTTAGATGTTTTAAATATAAATTTATTTTAAGTAGATATAGTTTGTCATTTGTAAGCAAAGTTGCTTCAATTGAATTCAGTATCTATGTATATGTACCAAATGAACTCATTCTATTGAAGAAGGGATTAAGTTTTTAATTAATTTTGACTCCTCTCTTTGAAATGTAAAGGAGAAAGCTCCGTATGAAGCCAAGGCTGCAAAAAGGAAAGCTGAGTATGAAAAACTTATCAAAGCTTATGAGAAAAAGCAGGTCAGTGACCTGTGCCAGTTGTTCTGTTGTGTGTGGCACTTTGATTGTCTTGTGTTTATATACTTTATTTTCTACAATGTTGCCAGGCAAGCTCCGCAGATGATGATGAATCGGACAAGTCCAAATCTGAAGTGAATGATGAAGATGATGCCAGTGGAGAGGTAGTCTTCTTTCCTCATTCTATGTTATGTTACATTGAATATATTCTCTGTACTTCCTTGAATATTGAGTATGATGGAGAGCTTAAACGTAATGAATATTATGTATAATTGCTGCACGGGGAGTTGCTTTGGTTTCGAGAGTTTAGTTCTAGAATAGAGGGTAAATATGAGATATAAAGTTCTTGTCAAGAAGTAAATGTAATGAATTTAATTATTATGGTAGTTATTAACCCTTTTGACTCATACTTTTGCATAGTGAGAAATCTTTCGACAATGGGGTACGTTAGTTTTAGTAGTTATTATTAACCTTTCAACTCATCAAGAGAAGTTTGTAAAATAGAGATTTTCAAACATGGATTGTACCTTTCGATTTTTATACTAAGGCCTCTACAATGCGTTAGCTTCCCAATAAATTGAGATGCTGGGTTCCGTAGTTTGAAGAGGCATAAATGCTAGTGCTGCTTATTTTTTAATTTTTAAGCAAAACCTGTATTGTTTTGATGATAAAAGCTTAAAGCCATTCCCTTTTTTTTTCCTTCTTACTTTTTTAGCTCATTTTTCCCTTTTTGTACAGGAGGACCACCAAGAGGATGAGGACGAGGAAGATGAGGAGGAAGAGGACGATGAAGATGATGACTGAGATTGATGTCCAAAACCTTGGTTATGATGTTTTGTTTGTGAGGGAGGCTATTATATATTCTGACTGTGCATACTAGGCTACTTTTTATGTTTGTGCTGGTAGAAAAGAATGTCTTCTTTGTTGGCACGATATATTGCCAACTACTTGAGCTTCCCTCACTTAGCTATCGTACCTGAATCACTCTGTGCATTGTAGCCTTAAATGGGCTGCTTTAAGTAATATAATTTCTTTCTGATCAATGCATTGACATAATTATAATTTAGTATAAATGGAATTATCATTTTCTGATAAACCTTTCATTGCATACACAAGAAACTTACTATCATCTTCATCTCATTGCGGTTGTCAGTACTAGGAGCAAATGTTTTCAGAATTGGAATGACTAGTCGATTTTTTGTCACACTTCTATAATTGATTGATTCATGGTCATTTATATTTGTTTTAGCATATCTTTTTTGGTGTACAATGGTGGGAATAAGTATCGAATCTAAGTCTTCGTGCATTTATTTCAACCCTCTCACTATTAAGTTGACCCTAATGAGTTTAGCAAATTGTTAATAATACATGAGTGAGTGGGATCATGGGACAACTCTTTCAGAAAGTTGAAAAAAAATATATAACCATTGTTTTAATCAAACATGACATTCCCTTTCTGCATTGTAGCCAAATGACCTAGTGCAGCGGTTGCTTCGATCTCTGTTATTACAGAAGAGTTAAAACTAAGAGGAGAAAGGAGTGACAATTTTTAGGCAGTTGTTTCCTGCACCTCCAACGTTGCTTCTTGTACCTCTTTTAAGCTTCCTGAAGGTCTAATCCAGAATGTATTATTACATTCCAGAACCGGTGTAGGAAGCAATTTTGCATTCCAGAACAGGTGTAAGAAGCAAATGAGAGGTGCAGGAAGTAATTTCCTATTTTTTCGTTATAAACTAAAGGAACTATAAAGTTTATAAAAATATAAATGAACTAAGTTATTCAAATGTGACTTGATATCCGGTTATGGGAAATTTAACATCAGGTTTTAAGATTAATTTTAAACATCTAAAAATAGTTAGCTTTATTTGAAATATATATATATATATATATATTACTGTGAAAATATAAAAGTATAATATTTTAAATTTTTTTTATTACTTTTAAATATTAAAAAATAATCCTAACATGTTTGGATGGACGATAAGATAAATAAAGAAGAAAAAATAAGAAGATAAAAGAAATAAAAGAAAAATATGGTAAAAAAGGGTGTATTATTTGGATATATAGAACTAAAAAGAACCATATGTATTTATTTGGATAAGTAGAAAAAAGGGTTTATTATTTGGATGAGTAGAAAAAAGGTAAAAAAAAAAAGAAGTAAAGCAATTATATGTATAAACATTTTTACCCTGACAACAAATTTGTTGTATTTAATTGAGGGTAAAATAGTAATTAGATTTCTTCTATTACTCATTACTTTTTTATGGAAATTCTAGGCTATTATAGATAGAAGTTTTTGATGGTAGGAGCACACAATTTTTTTTTTTTTGGTATTCAAACAAATTAAGTATTTTATATATTATTTACCTCAACCTCAAATCTTACCGATTAAAATACCAACTCTACTAAGACAATTCAAAAAAAAAAAAATTCAAATTTTCCTCGTTTACTAAAACTCCTGTCCATTCGCTGCCGACCCTGCTAATGTCCAAACAATCCCTCATTTAGACTAATGGACGCTATAGCAATAGAAGTTGATTGAATTGGTTGTTAATATTTAATGAGGTTTTTGTGTTAGTGTTTTGGTGGTTTTCATTAAATTATTTTGCAATTTGCGTAATGTTGAACATGACAGTACTTATCAAGAAAGGTAGAAACAAAATTTTCTAATAAACTACAGATGGTGCAATTAAATATATCAAAGGAGAAACTTTTCATCGTCAGACGTTTTTCTGATAAAATAGTAACACTTTGATGGTAGGCAAAAGAGGAAAAGTATTTTATTTTATTTTATTTTTTAAAGATGCGTTTGCCGTTTGGGAATGAAATTTTGAAAACAAAGAAAAAAATATTAAATTCAAAATAACCTATGATTTTATTTATAAATTTTTTCTTAAATTAAAAATATTCAATACAAAAATTATTCACTTTCCTTCAAAGATCCAACTGCCAAACACAGTCTTGTAACGGGAGATTTCAAGAGCCATCAAATTGCCAGGTCTTAGATCTGGATTTTCTGCATTCACCATTAATCAATAATTCAAAACTGTTAAATAAAGATCGAATGACTCATTTTATCTCAATTTGAAACACATTCCAAATCTCAATAGTTTGATCTCCATCTAACAATTATAAATGTGTTGAATGTATGAATGTGACAAAATGTGTCTCCACTAAATCCATTTTAACTCTATAAGGACCATAAACTAGTAAATACCCTAAAAACTTAACATTTTTTCCTAGTTTATGTTAGAACAAGAAAATAAAAACTAGTTGATATTCAACTTTCATAAGCTGGACAAATCAGAGTTTGGATTCTGGAGAAACTGACGGAATGACAAAGGTAGCTAATAGCTACTTTTGATCGACCATCAGAAAATGCTGGTGTGAATATTTGACAGATAGATGACTACACAATAGAAAACATCAAAGTCTATAATGTAAGGCTGTTTGTCCAAAAAGAAAAAAGAATTATAAATAGCTAGCTATATATTCTAAGATCCAACAATTATATGATATCATATTCAAGAAAATAAACATAGTAAAAAACCATCCACAATTGTTCAAGAAATGCTTAGTGAGTATTCTGGTCCTATTGAAAGATAGGAAGGTCATTCCGGGGCTGTTGGTATTGATTTGTACTGACTTGTGCAGGAACAAGGCTACTTGAAGAGGCCTCTTCTCCAATTTCATTTGACATTTTTACGAAATAACTATGCCTGAAAAATTAAATGATTATAAGTTAATAACTTGATATTATATAAAATTGTAAAATTCAAATGCCAAAAGCAACTTGTATCTACCATCGAGTATCAGCTTAATAACTCGATATCATATAAAATTGTAAAATTCAAATGCCAAAAGCAACTTGTATCTACCATCGAGTATCAGCTGTCAATTCAGGATGGAAAGCAGTCGCTAATATGTTCCCTTGTCTGACAGCAACTATAACTTTACTTTCTTCCTCAGCATTCTCCTGTCATATCCAAAACTAATATGAAATGAGGTAACTAATGGGGGAAAAATACCAAGAAATTGTGGTAAAGTTGATTAATTTTCAGTGGCAATTGAAGGGAGTGTTAGTATCAAAAGTACTTTAAGGCAAATTAGAGTTGTTGGGTTTTAGCAGGAAACATTTAGTAGAAGTATCAATCTTGTCAAGCTAACTAGCTAAGAACTAGAGATTGTGTAAATGAACAAGAAAATCATATTATTAGACCATTTGTTTTTCAACTGCTGAGTGTTTTTGGAACCATTACATTACAAGATTGCTTCCTAAATCACCTGCAACAAACATAAAAGGCCACTTAAGCAAATAAGTTAAACAGTAGTATGGTCACCATCAAGTAATTGTGGTTGGTCTAACTAAAAAAGCATCTACATTAAAATTAAGTTGCATCTCCAAATCCATTGTTGTAAGATTAAGAAATAAAACTACATAGAGAAAAACAGAGATTGCTAATTCTTCATTCAGGGAATTGATAATCATCCGAGGAACATTTCCATGTAAGCAACATAACCAGAACAAATACTTCCAGCAGTATGCTACTACATCTGGCGAAGACAGTTTCTTTTCTAGGACTTCTTTACACTTCAACCCTAAAATTCAAAACTACAGTCACTTTGTCTGCTAGTATGAGCATGTGACTCAGCTACCAGTTTACGATGGCAATGGCATTAGTTTTTTTTAATGGTAAAAATATGGATTAACCTTAACATACAATGTTGAAAGCCGAAAGGCTATGGCCGATCAGCAATCCATGTTAATACACACAACTAAACCTAATAATATGGTATATCAGTAGTTCATACTTCATTGGGTATATGAAGATGAAGCCAAACATATTGGGTTGCAAATTAAATATCCTACAAGGTAATACTATTATGTGCAGTGTTCACAAAAAGTAGGAAACTGTTCCAAAGAGAATAAGCATATAAACAAGAAGGAAATCTCCAACGAGTGGTGGAGGATCATTGAATAACAGTGTCCCTAACTAATAAGAACTGAATATTGCTATACTTATCATTTATTTCCATAAACATTTTTTTTTCTTTATCCACTCCTATTCAGAAACTTAGATTTGCTCAAATGAAACTCTAGAATCCCATACTAAGCACTGAACCAAATGAAACTTGGAAACAATTTAGGACAGGGCTTGAATATGTACCAGAGTTCCCCCCCTCCTCTCTCTCCCCACAAGATTTAAATTCAAATTCAATCCTCAGCTTCGTAGACAGAATTTACACCTGATATTCCCCATTCCAAGTTGGATCTTATCATGCCAATATCATCAGTTACATTATATCACCAAATGAAAGTCCCAAATATAACACATTCTTGTATATTTGATGTTGTCCATTCTTGCATGTTTTTATAACACACATTCATCACACATGAACCTTTTAAATTCTAATGGATCTGGAATAAATCACATCACCACTAACAACCTAAAACTAGAATTGACAAATGATCACACTCTAAAATTTGAGCCAGTGAAAAATTTCCAATTTACTCAAACTTAGGACAAGTTAGAAAATCACATACATAGCACTCTTTTGATCTTATATTCATAACAAGGCAAGCTGAAAGCTTTCTATAGACAGATATGCTATTAACTGACCATGTTGTCTTCAATAGAGGAATCGGAACTCAACAATCTGCTAGAAGGTACAGGATAATCAGCCAGCACTTGAACTTCTGGCCCTGCTTCAAGAATTGCAGGGGCACGAATAAAAATTCCACGAAATGTTTCAGGACCTCCTTCTTTGGAGACGAGCTCTGGCACGGAAAGCTCTACCTCAAAGCTTTGAATCTAAATAAGTATGTATTTTAGTTAAATGCGATCCAAATTATCAAAGTGCACAAAAATATTTGTTCCTCAAACCAAGCATATTATTCTCTTCACTAATTTCATGTAGCTTTGTGTATCATATATTATATTTACATTCATAGAAATCCATAAATATTATCAGTTATAATGGCACGAATGCTAAATGTATTAAAACAAGAGAATTTTGTTTTGGCAAAATAAACTTGCAAAAACCCTGAATATTTGTAATTATTTTAGATTTTGATGCTTAAAGATCATAGGTTTGAATCCGAAAACAACCTTTTTTCATATAAAGTTGCATACAGTGACCCTCAGCCACACCTTTACATAGTGAGGAGCCTTCAGGCCCTAGGGTATATTAGTTAGTTTTGATGCTTAAAGATAATAAGAAACTTGACCCAAGAAGGAAGCAGGTAGAAGAGGAAAGGAAGAGAGTTCAAAAGCTTCTCTAGGAATTTTGATTAGTATCCCTTATGGCCGAGTCAGTGACAAAGACAGTAGGGCCCCCAATAGTTCTCCATTGGCACCATTAAAAAAATTACCATGTTAAATGTTAGGCCATTTAAGAATGACCCTTCCCCTTTATGCCCACACTCAAAAAGAATTCTAAGCTGAAATTTTCATGTCCAATAATTAACATAGGCATCTATGTACGTTCGGGTTGTTGCGGTTGTCAACAGTTTGTTTCATAGATTATAGTATAACTTAAAATGCATAGCACATGCATTTACCTGGCTGCCAAAGAAATTTCTATGCACTGTACAATCAAGTCCACCAACCAAATATTGTCCACCAGTCTTCTTTCCTGAAATGATATTTGTCATTTAAATTTTTTAAACTATCATCTAATTTTTCAAGTGAGAAAAAATTATGAATAAGATACCTGGTATTGTCTAAAATTCAACACAAGGGAGGAAAGGAGAAGAAAGAAACAACCCACCCATAGCTTTATTTGCCAAGAATATAAGCCCTGCACAGGTTCCCCAAACCGGCTTTCCCATTTGTACAAATTCTCGTAAAGCAGGAAACTGAAAAATCATAACATCCAACATAAATCTCAAATAGCAAAATCATCACTTGGTTCCATGAGCATAAGATTATAATGTTAAGAATGTGTGAAGTTCAAAGCATTACTCAAAATTCACTCATTCAAAACCACAATCACACAGAATCCCGAAAAACGATTCCCTTTCCTTCATTCTCTTCTCTCTCTCACCTTTACTCATACCATAGTTTCAAAATTCTCTCAATAACCCTATGTACCATACTGAATGCACCATACCACATATAAGATGCTAGATTCTCTTTAAAGTAAGTCTTGTAATAATAATGTAAAAAGTCACGAACCACATACCTACACAAACTACATATAAGTACTTGGTAACTATGACTCATACCAACTATAGAAAACAGAATTTAAATAAATAAAAAAAGTGCCAAAACAACACACCATGAGGAATCCTAAAGCCAAAGAGACTCAAGAGACCTCAGCAAGCTCTAATAAGCGTGACCTAGGCATAATAGAGGAGGTACGTATCACGCCAATTATGTTATGTGTCCTCTAACGGCTCTCATAACCGTTTCCTGCCATTTATCAGGGGTGGTACATATCGCACTGCTTCCACATGTGTGCGTACTACGTAGTGCTTATTGCATTCTACTCATGCCTTAGAAAGCTCTAGAACCCTAGTATTGGGACTAAGTCCTTCAAATTGTGGGCTTTGTCAGCCCAATTAAACGGTCCATGGCATAAAGATTTTATTGTCTCGGCCATCCTTAGCAAGGTTTTAAAAATTGGTCACGTTGCGGTTTCATCGCGTTTGTTGATATCATGGCAAATCGAGGACAAATGCGGACGATGCGGTCCCAATTGCAGTCGCGAACAATTAAAATATCTTGATGTTGCGGCCCAAATCACGGCCACAAACCGTTTTTAAAAGCTTGATCCTTAGGCTTTGTTTGGGAGAGAGATTTTAGAGGGGAAGGAAGGGAAGAGAAAGGTTTGGGTAGTAACATCTCCTTATTTGGGAGTTTTAATTTTTGAGGAAAAGAATTTGAGGATTTTTAAAACCCCTTTGAATTCCTCCAAAGCCTAAAAAATATTTTTCCTCCTATTTGGGGGGTTTTTAGAAGAAAAAGTAATAAAATTACTATCCTCCCCAGCCAGTGTTAATAAAATTACCATCCTACCACAGCCAGTGTTAATAAAACACCAAAATACAAAGCACTAAATCACAATTCAAGGACAAAATTGTAAAAGTATCTTATTAACTCTCTATTTCCCTCTCTTAATATATTTTTAACTCCCAAACAAGGAGGAAGGAACTTCCCTCATTTTCCTTCCTTTCCTTCCCCTCCCTTCCCCTTGAATCTCTTTCCTTCCCTTCCCCTCCTAACTCCCAAACAAAGGGACTCAAATTTTACTTTGTCTAACTCAGTCACTCTGGCTGTACAGTCCACATCCCCCTCAGCGCTAAGTCTGAAATACATGGGCACTTGTTATATCTGGCCGGATAGTCCAGTTTCTATCTTATTCTTCTTAACTTAAAAACACAACCAAACAAACTCTAATCCACACACACAAGCTAAAATAAACCTTTTAACATTCCTTTGAAAAAAGGTAAATATTCTCAGTTTACGCAACCACGTTAATAGTTACAATAGAGACATAAAAAGTTGCCAATACAATATTTCATTAAAAATGAGAACACATATATGAATAGACATAAAACCTCAATGGATGTAGCTCAGTTGACAATATGTGCTGAGTTTGTGGGAAAAGAATGGGTTCGATTCTCATAGAATACATCCTTGGAAAGGGGCGAAAAACTTTTAAGTGTCACTAAGCTCTAGACCAAAGGGCCGAAGCTTGTGGGGATATCTCGAGTCCCAGCCCTAATTACGGTGTTACCAAACAAAGACATAAAACTAAAAACAAAAGAGGTACAGAAAGCGACCAAGTTGTGATACTCGGCGAGCTTAGCCATAGTGGTGCTTTCTCCACCAGGGATAATGAGGGAACTAATTGTGTTAAGCTGCTCCGGCTTTCGAATCTCCACACCTTTCACCCCTAACCTTCTAAGTGCTGCCACAAAAAAAAGAAAACAAACAAAAGGGTTGTGAAAAAGTGAATGGAGGGTGAGAAGCAAAAACTTAAAATGAAAAAAATAAGAGTAAGGGAAAGATGAACGTGCCAGCTATGTGTTCGTTGAAAGATCCTTGCAGCGCGAGGACGCCAACGACGGTCATGTTGGGGGTGGGGGGAAGCAGAGATAGTGTGTGTTTGTGTTTTGGTTTTGAGGTTGTTGAAAAGGTTTTGATGTTTTGTTTGCGTAACGGAATAATGTGTTTGGTTTTGGTCCTCTCGTTTGGGGGTGTCGCGGGTTAGTGTTTTGTGTTTAGTTCCCTCACAACTTCACCGGTTCAGCTTGGGTGGCCCAAACTTAGGTTTAGTTTAGGACCTGGAAATTAAGCATGGTTCGTGACTTGGTACCTATTTATGAGGAGAGAAATAAAAAAAATGAGAGAATTTGGAAATTCTAAAATTTTGAATTGATTTGCATATAAGATAAAAGAGAAGAATGTTATGAATTAGGAGTGGATATGTTTTTTTAGTTTCTTAAAAAAATTGTTGGTTTTTGTTCTTATTTAATTTAAGATTATTGAAAATAATGCTCATTATTAATTAGGAATTACATAATATGTATCTAGATATGTTACGTAATGTGTGATTTTAAAATGATTTCGGATGATACATGTTTTAAATGCGTGTTATGTCATAGTAATATAAATATGTGATTTTAAAATGATTTTCGATGATATATGTTTAAATGCATGCTATGTGATAGTGAATTGTCAAACGATGATTCTCTCAAAAAAATTGTCAAACGATGATAAGAATTATTTTAAAAAATAAATATATAAGAAATACAATTTAAAAAAATAGAAAATGTAAGATAATATTAGATAAAAATAATTTCATTTTTTTATTGATAAGAAATGGAAATTGGTACTAATCTAAAATGACTTATATTATTTTCCCATTTTGTTTTTTTTTTCTACAATTTTTAGTGAATTCCACACCAAAATTAGTTGAGTGGGTAGATGCAACAGGGCAGATTTAGTGTTGTGAGTTGCTTGACTGGATGCATGTTTTGTGAGGTGTGACATGTGGACTCTAGGTGTCTCCCTTGTTCTGGTGTGACCCTAAGGTGTATAACACTGACCTAAAGACTACACCAAGAACCCATATAAAGTGCGTAAGGTGTAATACTTGATCTAGATGCCTAAGTACAATGTTGAATTGAGTTGTTGCCTATGATTTGTTTTGCTTTTACTGACTGGATTGATCTATTTGGAATTTGTTAAATCCCATTGGCGAACTTGAAGCACTACGTGTCTATGTTGAAATATTACTGGTTTCATGTCAATAAGATATTTGTGTAATACTCGGCGAGTTAATTATTGTGGCATGTTTGATATGAGAATTGTGAATGGGTAATAGTGTTAATGTTTATGAATATGTCGGTAAAAACACACGTGAGAATTGGATTTCAAATCTTATATGAGTATGGATGGATTAATCACTACTACAACAGCACCATTCAAGATCGGTTGTTTTTCACATACTAAGTCGGTTATGAAATCGACCTTGTACATTGATGTCGTCAAAAAGGAAAGCTAACTACGTTGGTTTTTACGTGGACCGACTTTGTTTTTTTTTTTTTTAAATCGAAGCTACAAAGTCGATTATTTCAAACAAACGACTTAAAAAACGTTCTTACAAAGTCGGTTCTTTAAAAAACCGACTTAGAATATGTTGATACAAAGTGGGTTTTTTAAAAACTGACCTTGAAAAAGCACATACAAAGTCGGTTATTTTAAAAACCCGACTTAGAAAATGCATAAACAAAGTCAGTTTTGTAAAGAAACCGACTTAAAATACGTCCATACATGTAACATCCCGAGCGCTGACGAGGGCGGGGAGTGATCGCCGGTGCAGTGAGGCACGGACAAGGAGCGGCTCCTGGCAGGCTTCCAGCGGGAGGGGTACATGAATGAATCGAATACACACCAGAACGAGAGGGATCCAGAGGCTGTGCAGGTATGAGACTGTATAGTTGAGGATAACTTAAAAGGATTTAATAGGTACTACCTATACCAACAAGGTGCATCTACTTTTCGGTAGCCCATAACATAAGAACTCCACAGTTAAGCGTGCTTGACTTGGAGCAATCTTGGGATGGGTGACCTTCTGGGAAGTTTCTCAGGAAGTGTGTGAGTGAGGACAAAGCACACTGAAAAAAGGATTTAATAGGTACTACCTATACCAATAAGGTGCATCTACTTTTCGGTAGCCCATAACATAAGAACTTTAAAGTTAAGCGTGCTTGACTTGGAGCAATCTTGGGATGGGTGATCTCCTGGGAAGTTTCTCTTTAAATAGTGATTCTGGATTCGTTAACCGTTGGATCTCTTTAAACTTTTAATGGCACACTACTATCTCACATATATAACTTTTGACCGTTGGGATTGTTGAAATAATGTCTAGAGATGTCCACGTGCAAGATGGAAGAGTGTTGGCTTGATTTTTATGTTACCTTGCATCCATGTCATACAAGTGTCATGCCACTTGTTTCTATCATGTGGCTTGCTTTCCAAGTGGCTTATCATGAAGTTTCTTGCCTCTTCTACATGTTTTCTCACATGAAGGACCAGTCTAAAGGGAAGGAATACCAATTTTTCTTTCTTTCATGCCACATTTGGTCATTTTTTTATGATGAATAAAAATCTAGTTTCAATATGGTATTTTCTTTAAAAAGAAAATCCAATTTAATTTGAATTCTTTTATCTAAATAAAATTTTGAATATTATAATTCTAGATGTTCCTAAGAATTTATCCCAATGATAGTTTAAATTAATCCCAAACAATCTTATACAGGGCAATACATAATCCTTTCATTCTAGACTGTATTTTTATCTTGATTTTGATTGGACTATACTTCTTCTGACCATCAAAATTATTAAACCATTTTGTTAAATAGGTCTATTCATCCTATAATTAAGAGAAAATTCTATAGATTTTATGTATCATTTTTCCATATTTTTCTGATGCTTGAGTTTTCTTGAATACAACTTCAAAGTTGTCATCTTCCAAAATTTGTAGAAATTTTATTCTAGAGTTTTTTTTTTTCAAAAAATATGTTGATACATAGTCAGCTAAGTGTATTTTATAATTTCATCAAGTTTCTACAAAATTTCTGAAGTTATTTGAGCATGGATGGGGGTGAAAAAAGGAGCAGAAACTAAGTCGATTTTGTTTAAAAAACCGACTTAGAAAATATAGAAACAAAGTCAGTTTTTTCAAAAAACCGACTTAAAATAGGCAGATACAAAGTGGGTTTTTTTTAAAATTGACTTAGATATGGTAGATACAAAGTCAGATTTTTAGAAAACCGACTTAGATAATGTCTAAACAAAGTCAGTTTTCTCAAATAACTGACTTAAAAAATGTTAAAACAAAGTCAGTTTTTTCAAATAACCGACTTTGTTGTTCCAATTATTTTTTTTAACATGCTGTTTTATTTTGATTTTCCCATTACAAAATGAAACTTAAAAACCATGCTGCAACTTATTAACCAATAAGGAAATCTGGAAAATAGCAATGAAGCTTCATAATACAACAACACTAGGAGTATATATTAAAAACACCTAATAAAATTAATTTAATCATGATCCAATCAATACAACAACACTAGGAGCTACAGTTAACATTTTCAGAGCATAATATAGCTAAACAGAATATGACGTCAATTCCGAATACCGAAGGCATGGTCTTCATAATAGCTAGGCTCATTGGTAACATTCATGCCCTTTGAGGGCCTTCATGAACATTTATGGATCATGAATGGTCATGGTTATTCTTTAGCTAAGCAACAATAATGGCTTCCTCTTGAGTGTAAACATATCAATTAAAAGTTTTCCCAATAACCGACGAGCAATCTGAAATGAAACATGAAAAACAATGTAATCACTCATGGAAGACTTTTGATTTAAAGATGTGCATTCAACCTGATAACAGATGTTACCAAAAATTATTTAGTTGATCTTTCTTTCAGAAGAGTAATCACTAATCAGCCTTCACATTCAAAATGGAAAAAAGTTAAGTGTTATCCATGTACCCCGAGAAGTGCCATGGCACATGTTCTGCTCAAGTTCTGTGCCTTTTGCTGTCCTCTCGTCCGCAACTCTCTGAAAACAGGAGCAACTAACAAATCAATCTATATATTTATCCTGATGTCAATAACAATTCACCAAGCAAAATAGCTGGACAGAGTAGACCAAAACAGCCTCATTAACACATGGTTTATCATTGTGGACTTGTTACAATTGTTCATTTTTGTTTTTGGTAAAGTAAATCTCTATTAAATCAGTGGAATAGCAAGACCGAAAGACATCATTCATGACAATATGATGCCGAATTTTTTAATTGATCTGAAACGGAATGTAGTCAGACTTGCATAGCAGCATTGAACAAGCTGGGATGACCCCACTTCAAATTTAAATGTGACCAAAATCTTTCAACATTTCTGCTGATGAAAATTATTTTATAATCATCACAAGATTAACTGCCAGACACCAACGGTAATTGAAGATTCACACATACTTTTACGCATACCAGGACGATTATTAGGATATAGAATTGTATATATGAACTTTGTGTCGTTCTTCTTATATCTGTGCTATGAAGTAAAGCTTTGTTACATTTTTTTTTACTTTCTAGTATTTTCTTTTTTCTGCTAAGAAGGATGCCTTAATCTGCTTTATTTTATACTTCCCCTCTTCCTTCTAAAAATATTTCTCTGTCCCTACAAGGATGCCAAAAGTAATATGACCAGCCCATAGAAGCCCAAAAATGCTCCAGCCAACCTGATCTCAAAGTATATAGGCTAGCACAGAAAGATGTGTGAAAATATGGCAAAAATGCAATCCCAAAAGTAACTGACAGCGATAGCTGGCTGAAAATATCGCAAGGCTTTTGGATACTAGTATTCTAAATACATGTGTTATTTTAAAAAATATTCTACACAATAAATTTCCACCTGTGCTTTGAATCTGATTACATGTTTTCTGTACAAGCTCTAGATTACAAAGTTCATATACAGAATTTTTAGCCACATAGACAACTTGACATGCAGCTAGTCTGTCTAGAATTATGTTGTCAATTCAATCATGATATAAACCTAAGGACATATGGCAAAAACCAAATGAAAAACAATGCTTCAATATGTGTTACACTCCTTTTAAAAGTTAAAGCACACTAAATGCTTACATTACCTGTATCCTTGCAAGTGCAGTGCATGACTCAACTGCTCTGTGCTCCAATTCCACTTCTCTTTCCATAGCAGCCTGTTATATCGATCACAGAATCACTAAAATATAATGCAAAACACAGAAACTTGAGAAATAAATAATTCAACTTAGAGACCATTTTGGTAGCATTATGTGCAGCACGCTCCTCTTCTGCTCTTCGCTCAGAAGATGCTAGCTCCTCTCTTAGAGCCTTCAAGAACAACAGTTTAAATATGAAAACAACTTCATCATTGTATAATTAAGTAATCTTACATGCATAACAAAATCTACTTACCTCCATCATCCTTGTTTCGCTTAGTTCTCGATTTCTCATCATTGATTCCATGCTTGCCTGGTAAGATATGAATAGTGTTTCCCAAGCCTTAATTATCGATAACACTCCAGCATTAGAAAATGTTTAAGGTACAAACTATAGTTAAACGATTAATCCTACACTAATGAAAGAAATTAATGAAGGAAACTGAAGTAGGTAGATCACAATGTTGCCTAGTCCAACAAGTCTACAATAGCCAAATATTTTACTGATTCACAGAGTAAATAGATTCCCTGATTCTGCTAAGCAAGTAAATTTTAACAGACATCATATACAGACTAATACACAAACCACAAATCAATGACAACAGAATGCTATAACATGGGCAGCAAGAAAACCATAGTATGTACTGAAAGAAAGTAGTGGTAGATTTCTTCGTGATAGTGGAAAAAATTGGATAGTTGAACATGCATTTCTAGCAACCCTTGTCATTCATAGCTCCCATGTGTTGTTTGTTCTTCTAACGAGTCCTGCATTACAAAGTACATAACAACCACAAAATTAAGTCGTTTACCAAACTAGACAATAAACACAAATATATGAAATTATCTCACTATTCTATCTGCTATTTCTTGGCTCGCTGTAGATGTCATTCTTCCAAACTTTTTCATTCGAGCCATCTTCCACTTAACAGGCCTTGCAATTAGAGAAGGTGGTTCATTGACCAATGTTGGGTTCTCAGTGTATTGGGCATCTTGTTGTCGTTTCTTGATCTTTTCTTCCATCAGTCGTTTTTCCAGCAACTCATAACCCCCTCAAGATAGGATGTGTGGGCAATCATTGAACTTCTGAATTTCCTGGGCCTTTTTTCTAACCCCCTGTGTATAACATCAAATATGACACCAGTTAAGCATTTAAGTTGATGAAAAATAATAATGTATGATAAATACTTCTATCACTTTTGTAAAAAAGTTGTGTAACCTGCCAATTAGGATTTTCCCTGCTTGCTGCAAATGCCTCCCAAGTTTTTGGATCCAGTCCATACTTAAGAACAACGAGGTCTTTATCTTCACCCTGTTTATCACCATATATGTATCTACAAGTCAGCAAAGACTTAAATTGCCTCCATCTGGTGGCCACAGATGACATCACCTTCTTCCTCACTTGGAGTGGTTCGGGGATGTCAAATTTTCCCTGCGCCAACAACAACATCTCACATTAAGTATATTACATAACAGCTCACAATTAATTGACTTAAACTAACAAGAAATAGACAAATTTTTTTGAAATACCATTATGTCATCCCATATTAGCTGCTTAAGATTTTTCGGCACATCTTTCCATGTTTCGTGGATGATAGGGATTTTTTCTCGAGCTACAACTCCTAGGTAGCTGTGGAACTTGTGTCTGTGGGGACCAGAGCCTCTCCCAGTAATTTACTTGAACGGTGGGTCTACGCTGGTCCAAGTTCCGTGATGTCAAGCTTCTTAGTCGCGTTGCTTGCTTGGTCTTTCTCGACTGACACTCAGAAGGTTCATCTGCAGGAGGAGGAGGGGACTGTGGTGGTGTTGCCATTTTTGTTTGCAAAAACAATATAAAATCAATTAAGTTGTCATCATTTAACAAGAAACCTAAATATATATGAAAGTTAAACAATTCAGTAATACCCTTAATGGAAGGCCAAAATGGGATGCAATAAAGAACACAAAATTTTTGACATTGCTAACTTAAGCTTTGTTGTTTTCCCATAATCCTTCTTCATGATCCGTACGATTTGCATGCTCATCGTCCACCATATGTTCTTCACCAATTAGAGATATTTGCATAAACAATGACGGTACATCATGTTTGTCTTGTGGAGGTTGTTGAGTTTCATCGACTATGCCAGTTGTTCTTCCTTGAATGACCACGGACAACCTTGAATTTGAAGGATCCTGCACATAAAAGACTTGTCTAGCTTGTGCAGCCATGATGAAAGGCTCGTCCTTGTAACCTAGTTTATGAAAATCAACTAACGTAAAACCAAATTGGTCTACATGAACGCCAGTGTTTCCATTAACCCAGTTACACTTAAAGACCGACACTCTGAATTCATTATAATTAACTTCCCATATTTCTTCAATTATACCAAAGTAAGGCATCGAAGCTCGAATGAGATTTTTATCTGTTGCACTAGAGAAGTGTTCCGAAAAAGCCTCAACACTCACACCACTGTTTTGTACAGAACTTTTATCATCCAGTGATTTTGTGTAAAAGGAGTAGTTGTTGATATTGTATCCCTTCCAAGTAGGGACATTAAGGTTTGGTCCCAACGCAAGTAGAGTTAACTTTCTTGAGGCATTTTCATTAGCAAGGATTTTTTCTCGGAACCACTTAATGAATGTCTTGTTATGCTCTTGCAGTGCCTTCATGATGTTCATCTTTGGGTGCAGATCTTTGATGTGTTGTTTGTGTATGTCTATGTAAGGCAAAACCCGTGGTGTGTTATTCAGAATATACAAATGTGCTTGTTCAACCTGTTGTCTGGTCATAGTCACGACATTGAAGCCTCGTGTACCGTAACCTGCCCCGGTTAAGTCATCATGGGTCTGCAGAATACCAATAGGTTTAAGTGCATCCACTTACTCGGAACAAAACTCAATACATTCTTCAGCAACATACCGTTCAACAATTGAAGCTTCTGGTCGGTAATGATTTTTGGTGTAACCTTTGAAGACCTTCATGTACCTCTCAACAGGATACATCCATCGTAAAAAAATCGGACCACATAACCTTATCTCCCTAACAAGATGGACAATTAAATGCACCATTATGTCAAAAAAGGAAGGGGGAAGAAACATTTCCAATTCACTAAGCACAATGGCTGCCTCGTTTTCCAGGTCATCTAGCTGTTTAGGGTCAATAACTTTGCTACAAATTGCATTAAACAAACAACATAGACGAGTAATGGAAACCCTAACTTTGTCAGGCAAGGTTCCTCGAATGGCGATGGCCAACAATTGTTGCATTAAAATGTGGCTATCGTGAGATTTCAACCCTACCAATTTAAGCTCCTTCATGGACACAAGGCTCTTGATATTTGAAGAGTATCCTTGTGGGACTTTCAAAGTTTGCAAACAGTGACAAAAACTTTTTTTCTCCTTTGTTGACATGGTGTGACATGCTGGTGGCAAATACACTCGACGACCCTCTGATATGGGATGCAATTGTTGACGTATGCCTAATTCAACTAGATCTTGTTGACTTTTCAAACCATCCTTAGTTTTTCCTTTTATGTTCAGTAAGGTTCCAATTAAGCAGTCGCAAACATTTTTCTCAACATGCATCACGTCTATACAATGTCGGACTTCTAGATTGGACCAGTACGGAAGATCAAAGAAAATTGACCTTTTCTTCCAGGGATTCTTTTGCGTGGCTTCCCTATTCTGAGTCTTCCCATAAATAGTGATAATGTCCTTGACCCGGTCATAAACTTGCTTCCCATTAACGGTTTAGGTGCAATTTCAGTCTCATGGATCCCATTAAAAGCTTTTTTCAATCGCCGATAAGGGTGGTAAGGTTTGAGAAATCTCCGATGTCTAGGATACACTGTTTTCTTTCCATGTTTTAGTTGCAGGTGGCTTGTTTCTGTCTCATAGATAGGACATGCGTGATGCCCCTTCACACTATAACCACTCAAATTCTCATATGTGGGAAAGTCGTTAATTGTGCAGAAAACCATTGCACGCAACAAGAAACTTTGTTTCGCATTTGCATCAAGCACTTCAACGCCGTCAACCCACAATTTCCGCAAGTCTTCAATCAACGGACTCAGATAGACATCAATATCATTGCCTGGTTGTCTTGGACTAGATATCATCATAGCCAGCAAATGTATTTTCGCTTCATGCATAGCCAGTGAGGAAGGTTGTAAATCATCAACAAAACTGGCCATGAACTGTGGTTGGTACTTAAGCTACCAAAAGGATTCATACCATCTGATGCAAGACCAAGCCTTAAGTTTCTAGGGTCTGATCCAAATTGTGGGTATAAAGAATCAATCATCTTCCACTGGGGAGAATCAGTAGGATGCTGCAGGAACCCATCAGCTACTCGTCCTTCTGCATGCCAAGTCAAATGTTTGGCATCATTTTGATTAGAGAACAACCGCTTAAATCTTGGAATAATAGGAAGATACCAACAAACTTTTGTTGGGCACCGGTTCAGTGGTGTGGCATCATGACCACTTTGATCATTCTTCACTTTGTACCGGGAAACCCCACACGTGGGGCAGTTGTGCAGTGTAGAAAAGTCACCCCTATACAAGATGCAATCGTTAGGGCAGACATGTATTTTCTGGTACTCCAAACCCACTGGACATAATATCTTCTTTGCATCATAGTGATTTTTCGGGAGAACATTGTCTTCAGGAAGCATATTTCTCAACAAATGTAGCAATGCGGTGAAACTTTTGTCACTCCAGCCAAATCTTGCCTTCAAGTTGACCAAAGCTAACACAGCTAACATCCTTGTGAATGTTGTACACCCCGCATACAATGGCTTATTTGAATCACTTTGTAATTGGTCATAGTAAGGAGCATGTGCCTGACAAAAACCCTCTTGGCCAATATCACGAATCATTTCTTCCAACCCACACCCAAGTACGTCGTCATGAGATACATTTTCAAACATTGATTGCACGACTGACAATTCTCCATGCCAAATCCATTTAGTATAACTTTGGATTATGCCTTCACATATAAGATGTGACCTAATCTCATTCAATGACTGGCGTCTTCCATTTGCACATTTAACACAAGGGCAGAAGAATTTACCACCCAATGAAGGTGCATTAAGTTCAGCAAATTACAAAAAGTATTCAACCCCATTCTCATAGTCTTCACTGATACGTGGTTTGTTCATCCAACTGCGATCCATGTTTACTCTCCTGGTATACTAACAAGGTTATCCATCATGAAAAAACATTTCACTTACTCCATTCAAGGTGTGGCTCTATCCCATTCAGGAAGATAAAATTTTTGTACCTATTTCATGTGTCGAGGTGAACTATGGGTTGTCAAGTTTGACAAAATTTTGGTAGCATTTCACCTCCATCTCCAAGTACACCAAGTGAAACTAGTGACACAAAGTCACCACATCTCATATGTGTACCCAGAGATCAAAGCAAGATGCATTTATCCAAAATTTCATCAAAATAAACAAACCATACTTCACTTCAACACATGAATTAGGTACAAAAATAAAATCTTCCCAAACTGTCCAAACGAACAATTCAAGGTTCAATACAACGATTAATCCAAACTATCCGTATTAATCATTGTACTAAAGCTTGAACGGGACACTAAGGTTCACTAAAAATTGAAATAACTTTAAAACAAGGTATAACAAATGTTACAACAAGTAAGTCTGATAAGCAAAAAAGTGTACAAAAGACACACAAACCTCGTATAGTGGGCACAAACGACAATACCAAGCTCGTTGATGGCAACAGATGAGAGAACAAGCGTGATAGACTGCTCAAAGAATGTAGGGTTCCACGGTGACTATCATCCCTTGCAACAAGGTGACTAACAAGTACCTGCAAACAAAATAAATAGCCATTTCTGATGTTAAGACCATATTAAGTTGCATCCTCAAATTAGGATGAAACTACAATTTCATTATATAGCATAGTTTACATTCCATTTACTGAAATGATGAGTGACAATGTAAACATTTGTTGTTTCTGAAAGATCCTCAACACAAAAAAATACTTGTCAATTATCACTGCTTAAATGAAAAGGTCCTCAACACATTCAAAATCAATGGTTAAACAAAACAAGGCTTAGACATCACAATGGATAGTTTACAATTGAACCATTGGCTGCAACTTAGATATTTGGGAGGGAGTGGGTTGTGGAGCCCTCATACAAGCAAACAAAACTGTGCCACACATTGACAACATTAAAGCAAATGAATGAGATTTTTGGATTTTTAAACTTATGAATTCTATTTATTTTTTTCTGCCTCCTGGATGAAGTACAGTTTTGCACCAGCTTTGTCTGTTCTTTAAATGTTAGGTTGCATCTCCTAGCTGTGATACTCCTTATTATTACCCTTCACATTGCACATACTCACATTTATCTGTTCTCTGATTTTCCTTTTCATACTGACTTGAGAAGTGAACAAGTCAAGATGATGTAGGACTGACTGGAAAGACCTGGCTACAATCTCATCCTAGTTTTTTTTTCATACTTTCTTTGAATGATAGAAGTTAGTGAAGTACAGTCTTATTCCTGCTCAACTCAAAGCTATTTTCTGCTTATTCATAAGATAAGACAGTTTGAACTCCGAATTCTTCTAAATCCTATTTTCAGTTTCTAAATTTCATTTCTAGGAATCAAGTTCCCAACATGGCAAGTCCATTTCTTTGCCCTTGAACTTGTCATGGGATAGGATTATGTTCGTGACCTCTCTTGAATGTTTACATATGTTGTTATATCCAGTGTTTCTCTCTCCCTAGTTGTATTCTTCAATACTTTTTAATAAAGTTTTTTTTTCTATTAAAACAATTAAAGTTGTGGAAAATTAAAACATGGTGGTGATATACTGTGGTGGTGGGATCTCAAGAATGTGATTGCTTGAATTTTCAGACTGAAGACAAATTTCTATCACTTTAGATTGCTTACAAATTACAATTAAATTTCATGATAAAAATGGCAAATAAATATAGTAGGGGTATGGGGTTTTGATGTATTAACATGTTTTGAGTAGATGGAATGAAATAGTGGGAGAGATGGCATTGGGATGAAGTGGAAATAATGTTCCCTTTATTAAAGAATTCACTTAGAATGTACAAACAATTTATAAGTTTTTTATACTAGAATCGAATCATAAATTATCATTGATGGGATAAATTTGTTACCTTTTATAATAATTACCTTAATAGTTATCTTTCGGATGATTTCTTATTAGTTGACAATGTAATTTCTTTACACTGATAGTGCATGAAAATTAAATTCTTTGTAAAAAAATTAATTAGTGAATGAGGTTAATAGATTAGTGGAATACATAAATTTAAACTTTCAACCAAGCCCTTAAATATTGCAAACAATTATAGACTTATGACATACAGCTAGGGAAAGTGACAACCCAACATTTCATTCTTCTCCCCTGGCTGAAATAGCATCCAACCACAGGAACAATTTCTCATACCCCTCTGTCCCACAGTTCCACTGATCCAAACAGAATAGGATCCCCTGTAGTTTCAAAATGAACAACAAGATGTGCAGTTCTGATTATGAATTTCACCATGAAAATTTATTAAACCAAATTTCAAAAGAAAATTTATCAATCAATATATTAAATCAAAGGACCAAAATGATTTGAAATGTTCCGGTACAAAGAAAGGCTAAAAGTTTTGAAATGTATGTAGGAATGAGAAACAAAGAGAACGGAGACAGTTGAAAATTTAGCCTGTTTGAGTTGAAAAATCTTTTTCTTCTTCCATTTCTTGTTTAGACAAATAATTACAAAATATGCACCTTTCTTTCCTGTTTTCAAATATTTGTACAGGAAATAGTGAAACAACTTTCAAAGTTATCATTAAGTTCAACTTAAATCTCTATTCTTTCTCTGAAAGCATTATATAAATGCATAAATGCATCATGCATTTGTTTTCAGTGTGTTGTCTTATGTTTCCTTTGTCTTTCTGAATCCTGCATCAATGAAAGTAGAAGGAATTTTGGATTGTCATAGTTGATGTGACTTATTAGAATTGGAAAGCAAATGTATATCATGTTTTGCAATTGCTTGTGATGACTCATTGTTTTATGAATTCATAAAGGTAACTCTGTTGAGAAACTGCATAAACCTTTCTTTGCTGCTTTCTTATTTTAATGTTCATTATTTATTTGCTTTGCAGGCAGCTGACATTAAACTCCTTGGATCCCTTAATAGAGATGATTTGAAGAAAATTTGTGGTGATAATTTGCCTGAGTGGATATCTTTTCCTGTATATGAACAGGTGGATTTGAGATAATTTATACAGTGCACCTTTTATTCTAGTGTGATTGTGTAGTGTGTATAACTCTTCCTTGCATGGGCTTTTACAGGTGAAATGGCTAAACAAGAAACTGAGCAAACTTTGGCCATTTGTGGCAGAAGTGAGTATGCTTGCACGCTCATTATGTGTTTGTATAGTAGTTTACAATAGTTTGGGCAGTGTCATCCATTGATTTCTTACAGGATTTGTTTTATATGTTTGAACTCAAATGTTCCCAAAATTTACTATGGCTAGGCATGTTATTTTTTAGAATATAGATTGCTTATTGTTGGAAAGTCGCCGTAATTGCGGCCTCTTTGGGGATGCCTTATTTGCAGTCTCAAGGGTGGTATTTAGTCCCCACATTGGGTAGCAATATGGTTTATAGAACTTACAAAGCTTGGACAGTCTTCAACTTACAAGCCGGTTTTCTGGGGTTAAGTCCTAAATTCAAATTCTAAAATGGTATAAGAACCTATCCTACATTCATAGTTCAGCCATCTACTTGTGACGCTCTAGGCTAGTAGCCCAAGACATGAGGGGGAGTGTTAGAAAGTCGTCTTAATTCATTTGATTGTCACCCCTAACCCACCTTAGTTGTGGCCTCTTTGGGGACTACCTCAATTTCAGTCTCAAGGGTAATGCTTAATCTCACATTGACTAGAGATATGGCTTAAATAGAACTTCTAAAGCTTGGCCTATTCTTACCTTAAAACTGATTTTATGGAGTTGAGTTAGACTCTAAGTCCAAATTCTTAATTTTGGTATTAGAGTACATTGTCTCTAATACTCCATTTGTGCTGTTTGAAAGAAACAAATTCCTTATATAGAGAGATTTTATGGAGTTGAGTTAGAGTGAAATGCTACTTTGACTAGGGTTTTTTTCCAGCTTGCTTATATAGCTCATGCTTCCATTTATATTATGTTTTCTATTGGCCTTTATGTTTTAACCTTTTTTATTGCATTTAAGTTCGAGAATGTGTTCTACTTTTAATAAGTTGATCAAATACTTTTAATAAGTTTGATATGTTAAAAATAGTTTAATTATGTTACTTTAGTAATTTGTCTTGAATTATAAGTTATAATCTTTTAGTATGGCCAGCATGCATCTGACACTTGCCACAATGCCATGCATCTTAATTCCATGATGGATTTTTGGGTTGCCACTATTCACCATTGACAACACTGATAACAAGTACAAAAACAAAATTTAAAAAGTAAATACAGTGGGTAGGCAGAGATACAAAGGTTGCCAACCTGACTGTCTGATCAGTGTGTATTCCAACAAGAAGAAAATCTCCAAGATCCCTAGCAAGCCTCAAGATCTATATAACATAAAGGTCAGTTAATAAAAGGTACAATATCCAGTCACATCCATTTAAACAACCTAAATGGTAGTAGCAGCATAGAAGTAAATTATTGCAAGAGCCTGGTATAATTTACCATGGCTCACCCTCCCAAAATAACCCCCATCTAATAACACAAGATTTATTTTCTAGATAGATATAACAGGAAAATGGCAATAGATTATTGAATAAGAACATCACCAAAAAAGGGATATCAGTTATCTTATGTTTCTCTCTCACTACCCTCCAGTTAATTTTGTGAGACTAAGACATTTTGACAGACTAGGTGCTTGTTTGGATTATCTTGCTTTGCATTAAAAACAGCTATAATAAAAAAGATGCTACTGACCTGACAGAGATTTTGAATAAAAAGCTGTTTTACGTAATGATCAAGCAAAACCAACAGTTATGCAATAAGGTATGTAAACTATACCTCAACATGTCCAGCATCAAAGAGATCAAAAGCACCATCTACATATACAATGCGAGAATCAGGTCCTGGACCCTGGAACAGAAAGCATGAGTAAATTATCGAGTGACATGAAACTTCAAGGAGAGTACTCTGAAGAAGCATTTGATTTTGCACTTAAGTTAGCATTATCATGTGTAGCCCTCAACCAACAACGTCCATCCATGGAGCAGGTTGTCAAAAGACTAGAAGAGGCTCTATTCATTTCAAAAGGGAGGAATGCTTCAACTCCAGAAACTCCAGCTGACAATATTTCTAATCCATAAAAGTATAATTATTTGAGATCACTTTTATAATGAGATTTATGGACATTGATTTGAAAATTTTTAAGAGAATTTTTTGTTTGTGATTTATAAAGGAATTTCATATTTAGATTCTTTGCTCTTCTATCCTAAAAATACTTTTATTAATTTCCTGTGATAGTTACTAAAGACCATTACATAAGACTGGTTAATGAAATCTATGCCTTTTTTCTAACTAGAGAAATAATCTAAGCCTATTGAATTCCAAACTTCACCATGGATATAGTTCAACTATGCATAAATACTTTTATTGTTGATCTGATGAATAAAATATCCTTTTTTATGGAATTTTTTTCACTTGAGGCTGCAAGTATATTTCAACCATGCCTTTTTCTTAGCATAAAAGAATCTAAGGCTATTTAAGCTTTCTGACACCAAGGGTGCCAACTTCTAACAGAAGGTAATTTGAGGCACCAAAGATTGACACAGGGAACAGGATTGCTTGCAATTTGCATGAAAATATCTCAAAAAGGCATTGCTACTAAGTAGAAAGCCCATTTACGAAGATTTCAATTAAACATCCTGGTTTCTCAAAAGCCGAGACGATGAAAAAACTAAATTTAGATAATGATTCCTTTGACTTTACACATTTTTGTCTAAACTAAAATAAAATTCCTCACATAAATTAATTGTAACATAAAAAACAAAGCGCCAACTGTTGGCTGTTAATTTATCAAACATGAAACATGCATAGGCATCAGTACTACTTTAAGTAGTCCAAATGGCACTACAGCACGAGAATCGACCTCTTGTTCTTACCCAAAAACTTTATTTGCTTGAACTTCAAATCCTCTGTTTTGAAGCTTTATTTATCGATGTTAGTGGAGCAGAGAATGTATTCTACAAACCACACTCTTCACATGTCATTATTAAACTACCAATACTATCTTCCAAGGTCTAACAAAGCATGTGATCCAGTGTTTTAATTCGAACATTGTGGTTTTGTTTATATCCTTTTTGACATAGATAGGATAGCCTATTCTATAGGTAGATCATATTATTGTTTGTGAGTAGTGTCTTGTAGCCTATTAGAATTTGTGGTTTCACTCCAGGCACATAAACAATGCTTACTTCTTTTCCTTATTGAATAAAAAAGTGAGTTTTATACGTTAAACAGTTTTCAAATTGCTTCTTTTGACTCTAGATTTGATGATTTTAAGAGACTATCCGAGACCTTATTAGCTTGCTAAATTAGTCTCATCCTTGAATTTTTTCATCCTCATATCTAAGATGACACCAAATTAATCCTCATAGTTAAAATGTTATTAAAAAGAATTTTATACAACATGGATTTTATTCATGTCATTTGGCATACAATTATATTATAACAAATTGTGCATCTTAGTGTCTCCCTTTCTGTTTTTGTTTTTTAATTGATCTAATACCTTCATCAATTATCATATACTATTTGGTGAACCATCAATGATCTGAGGTTCCCAATTTCCTTAGGTATAGGTCCAACAAGATTATTCCCATACATAGCAATGTTCTCAAGATTGGTACAATTCCCAATCTCTTTAGGAATAGGTCCTGAAAACTGGTTTCCCCATAAAACCAGTTCATTCAACTTGGTAAGCATGCCAATCTCCCTTGGAATCTCCCCTCCTATCAGTTATCAGTTAACTAAACCTCACAAAACTTGCTCGCAGATGATGATTATCTAACCTTTATTATAACTTATAAGGACTGCATTATTCATATCTCTAGTGAATGTAGAGATCTCAACCCCCCCCCTCACGCGGAGCATGGACAAATGTGGATGGCTCAATACCAACACCCTCTCATGCCTAGGAATATACATGTAGGGCATAGACAAATATGAGTGGGCCATGCACTTGAACTCCTATATGGGCTGCACATGCACTTGAACTCCTATATGGGCTGCACATGCACTTGAACTCCTATATTCAAGAGGAAATTGATTCGGACAGACAACCATTCCAAAGTAACAAAATTGTAAAAGGCCACCTGAGAATAATCATCAATTAGAGCCTTACCTTTGATCAAGAATAGTTGCTCTTCATTAAAACAGCGGATGGTGGAAGCCCCAACAATTGATTATGAGAAGTGATGCAAGGTTGGTGCCTTTCAAATTCCTGCCATTGTGGCTAATTCCCTGGCTGTTGTGATGTAATAAGCCTACAAAAATAAATAACTTCATCACTAGAATACTAGATTGAGTCATGCAGAGATTCATGACAACATGAGGCTTCATCATGACATGAGCTGACCCTATCATCTTTTTACTTCATGATGATAAGATTTTGACAGGTATTGGTCCTATAACCTTCAAAACTTCCAGAAACGGCTAATAACTACGCCAAAAAAAAAACATGATTCCATTCCATTTGAAACGAACAATTACGGCAACCCTCTAAAGTCATAACGAAGCACAAAACAATATTGTGTTCAGAAACCATCCCCACTCCCACTTAATACTAAATGTCATGACATAATAATGGATGAGCAGACCTTTAGCATGTATGGGTTTATGTTCCACATAGCCTATACCCCCTTTTAATTGTAGATTAAATGAGAAAGATTAGAGGATATAGAGAGGAATTTACAAATCGCTTGAGTGATCAACAACACTCAACTTCATGCCCCAACCACACAAAAAAAAGAAACAAAGTCGAAAAACAGACCCAAATTAAATAAAAGACGCTCAAACCTGACAGCGGTGGCATCTCTGATGTGTGTGGCTGCGCCGTCGTGTTGATTGCAGAGTGGGTTAGGGATTTTTGTTCTCTCCAGCAAATAACTTACTGTGCACTGAGACTCAAAGTCGCGAGGGAGCTGTGAACTAGGTTAGGGATTTTTCGCGAGGGAGCTGTGAACTAGGTTAGGGATTTTTGTGCGGGGAGCAGAGAAAAATTATAATTAAATTTGTTTTTAAATTTTACAAAGCATCAAAGTCGGTTCTTATAAAAACTGACTTTGAATAATGGTAAACAACGACGGGCATCATCAGGACTGACATGGTTTTTGTAGTATTGTTGAACTAATTACAAAAATGCCACCGGTTCATTTACGAAGTCGGTTATTTAACAACCGACATGGATTGCGCGTCGTGGAATAATCATTTTGTAGTAGTGAATTACTACAACAGGTTGTATGAAAATCGTGATTGGAAGATGACTATGGGTATGTATGATATTGTTGATATAAATGTTGTAGTGTTTTACCTATATGCTAAACTAATAGAAATCTCTTTATGAGAATTGAGATAAGTGCTTTCATCTTAATTGTTTGAGTAGAAAACCACATGCATTGTTGGATAGTTTTCGTTTTTAGTTGATTGATACTTTCCGTTTTTATTTGATTGATATTTTCTGTTTTATTTGATTGATCAAATCAAATGATATTTGATGGCTTAGGCCTAGCCCATTGTAAACCCAATTCATCTAATAAATAGATGAGTAAGGGTGGAGGCAAGACACACAGAAAATTAAGAACCTCAATTGACAGTCTTGAGTGACATATTTGAGCGAGCTTGCGTGCTCTACATTTGAGAGATTCTTAGAGAGTTTGAGTGAAACACTCTAGCTTTCGTTTGAGTGACCACCATTGTTGGAGAGGTTGAGTGTACCACCACATTGGTGTGTTTTTGATTCATTGTAACCGATTATTGTTATAGTGAATTCTGATACTGGACTAAGTCCCGTGACTTTTTCCTTTTCTTACATTGAGGAAGGTTTTCTCACATAAAACAAATTCTGATTGTCTCTCTCTCCCTTTTGATTCTATTTTCGCTTCCGCAATTTGATATTTGAGGGTCCGTGATACCCAACAGTGGTATCAGAGCCTGGTTCGACGGGTTCTGAAGGAGACGAGATGGAGACCCGCAGCATAACTCATGATGGAGATATGTTCAAGTTGACTGCAGATAATTTTCACTACTGGAGGTCGATGATGGAAGATCATCTTATCTGCAAAGATCTGTATGAACCCATAGTCCTAGAGGAGAAGTCGACTGGCAAGTCGGACAGGGACTGGGAGATCCTGAGTCGTAAGGTAGTGGCCACGATCAGGAATCACATTGACAAAAGCCTCTTTGAGCACGTGTCCGAGTTCACGAAGGCGTACGAGTTATGGAACAAGTTAGAGTCCATGATTCAGAAGAAGACTTCCAGGAACAAAGCACACCTGGTCCGCCAACTTATGAAGCTAGAGTACAAGGACGACATGAGTATGATTAAGCACCTCAACACCTACAAAGGAATTGTGAATCAACTGTCCAAAGCCAACATGAAGATTGATGACGAGATGCAGGTTTTGTTGTTGCTGAGTTCGCTACCGAAAAGCTGGGATACTTTGGTGGTGACTTTGAGCAACTCGGTTCCAGAAGAAAAACTGACAATTGATGCCGTGACAAACAACCTCCTGAATGAAGAAGTCAGGAGAAGAGAACAAGGTGTATCTAGCACGGTTGAGGCTAACGTTGCTGAGAACAGAGGAAAGATCGACTCCCGGGGTCGTGGCAAGAGCCGAGATCGAGGTGGATGAGATAGGTCCAGAGGCCGGTCAAGGCCAAAGCATGACTTGAAATGCTTCTACTGTGGGAAGGTAGGACACAAGAGACCAGACTGCAGGACTCTGCAAAATGATGAACAGAACAATTGTGTGAAGCTGGATCAAATTGTTCCCAGAAAAAGAAGTGATCAGAGCACCATGGCGGTGGCTGCCAACCCGAATGCCGAGATATTCCTCCTCAGTGAGAAAATGTTGAACATAGACCATGATGACTGCACCTGGATTATTGACTCCGATGCCTCGTTCCACGTCACCCCACATGAGAGATTCTTCTCTGCCTACAGGAAGGGAGATTATGGTGTCGTGAAGATGGGAAATCAGGTGACCAGCAGGATTATTGGTGTTGGTGATGTAACCCTGACCATAGACACAGGATGTCGGGTGTAACATCCCGGGCGCTGACAAGGGCGGGGAGTGATGGTCGGTGCAGTGCACGGACAAGGAGCGGCTCCTGGCAGGCTTCCAGTGGGAGGGGTACATGAATGAATCGAATACACACCCGAACGAGAGGGATCCAGAGGCTGTGCAGGTATGGGACTATACAGTTGAGGATAACTTAAAAGGATTTAATAGGTACTACCTATAGTAACAAGGTGCATCTACTTTTCGGTAGCCCATAACATAAGAACTCCACAGTTAACCGTGCTTGACTTGGAGCAATCTTGGGATGGGTGACCTCCTGGGAAGTTTCTCAGGAAGTGTGTGAGTGAGGACAAAGCACACTGAAAAGTCTTGTGTTGGTATGTAGGGACAGTCGTTGATCTTGCAAGTGGCCGGGCGTTACATCGGGTTACGCTGAAGGATGTGAGGCATGTACCTAACATGCGTTTGAATTTGATCTCGGTTGGAAAACTAGATGATGCCGGGTCAGTAAATTACTTTGGAGAAAATAGATGGAAGCTGACCAAGGGAAGCTTAGTCGTGGCCCGAGGAAAGAAAGAAGGCTCCTTGTATGTCATGCAAGGAAAGACCAATGGCGGAGAGGCCAATTCTGTCCGGGATGGACCAGGCTTGGAGCTGTGGCACAAGCGTCTCGACCACATGAGCAAGAAAGGACTCCAGATTCTGGAGAACAAAGAGCTACCAGATCAACCCAGGAGACGTAGGTGCATACTTGACCTCGTCCATACTGACGTTTGCTTCATGTCAGAGAGATCGCTTAGAGGAGTGCAGTATTTTGTCTCTTTCATTGATGACCATTCTCGCAAGATGTGGGTTTACCCGTTGAAAAATAAGGACCAGGTTCTCCAATCATTCAAGGAATTCCACGCCATGGTGGAAAGGGAGACTGTCAAGAAGTTGAAGGTGGTCAGATCTGATAATGGTGGTGAGTATCGTGGTCCCTTTGAAGCTTACTGTAGAGAAGCCGGGATCCGACTTGAGAAGACGCCCCCCAAGACTCCTCAGCTGAATGGACTCACTGAGAGAATGAACCGGACTATTGAAGAGAAGGTCCGAAGTATGTTATCCAACGTCAGGTTGTCAAAAGCATATTGGGGAGAGGCAGTGAGAACAACAGTGGATTTGATAAATCTCTCACCATCGAGGCCGCTGGAAGGAGAGATTCCAGAGGAAGTCTGGACAGGTCAGAGAGCGACCTATGATTACCTGAGAGTGTTTGGATGCCGAGCCTTCGTGCATGTCCCTAAAGACGAAAGGGCGAAGCTGGATGCGAAGACGAAGAAGTGCATATACCTCGATTTGCTGAAAACTGAGTTTGGTTTCAGACTGTGGGATCCAATCAACAAGATTGTGAGAAGCCGAGATGTAGTCTTCCATGAGGATGAGACCATTCATGACATCTTGAAGCCCCAAGTCCAGGTTACTTTCTGAAGAGAAGAACCCGTCCTTCGTGAAAGTGCTAAAGCAGGGGGAGAAACCAGTGAAGAAATCGCTGAAGGCGATGTTGAAGATGATGACCAACAAGAAGCTGATGATGCCAGGATCTGAGCTAATAATGCAGAACCGGGTTCTGATTAGGCTGAGGAACAACAACCTAGATACCCCACTAGAGAAAGAAAGCCTTCTACAAGGTACCCTGATGATGAATACACCATCATTGCTGAAGATGGTGAGCCTCAGAGTTATGATGAGGCCGTGATGAGCTTAGGGAAAGGAGAATGGGAGAAAGCCATGTAGGATGAGATGAAATCCCTGCATGAGAATCAGACTTATGAGTTGACCGAGCTACCCAAAGGAAGACGAGCTCTGAAGAACAAGTGGGTGTACAAGATCAAACAGGAAGAGAACGGGCAGAAGCCGAGATACAAAGCCCGGATTGTAGTGAAAGGCTACAATAAGAAGAAAGGTGTTGATTTTGAAGAAATCTTCTCTCCTGTTGTGAAGATGACCTCAGTCCGGACTGTATTAGCTATGGTAGCTAAAATGGACCTCGAGGTAGAACAGATGGATGTAAAGACCGCATTCCTTTACGGTGAGTTGGAGGAGGAGATATATATGGAGCAACCTGAAGGGTTCCGAGCTCCAGGATGCGACGGAATGGTATGCCAGTTGAAGAAGAGTCTCTATGGCTTGAAACAAGCACCTCGGTAGTGGTACAGGAAGTTTGATTCCTTCATGACAAAGCACAAGTTCATGAAGACGGATGCCGACCACTGTGTATTTGTGAAGAGGTATGAAAACAGAGACTTTTTTATTCTTCTGTTATATGTTGACGACATGTTGATTGTAGGGCAAAGCAAAGAGAAGATTGCTGCCTTAAAGAAGGCATTAAGCTCATCCTTCGCTATGAAGGACCTCGGCCTTGCAAAGCAAATTCTCGGAATAAAGATCATCCGGGATATAAAGAAGAAGCTATTGTGGCTAAGTCAAGAGAAGTATGTTGAGAAGATCTTGAAGAGATTCAGCATGGAAGCCAATACAGTTAGCACCCCCCTAGCCGGACATATGAAGCTAAGTAAGAAGCAGTGTCCGAAGTCTGATGAAGACAAAGATCAAATGCTGAAGATCCCATACCAATTTGTCGTCAGAAGCTTGATGTATGCAATGGTTTGCACTAGACCCGACCTGGCGTTTGCAGTTGGTATGGTGAGCCGGTTTTTATCGAATCCCGACAAGGATCACTGGGAAGCAGTGAAGTGGATCTTCAGGTACCTCCGAGGTACAACCAATCTATGCCTCCGACGAAGTCGACGACTGGATATTTGATGAGATATGCTGGAGGAGCAATCTCTTGGCAATCAAAATTGCAGAAGTGTGTAGCACTTTCGACGACTGAGACTAAGTATATTGCCCCAACTGAGGCGTGCAAAGAGTTTGCTGTGGATGACGAGTTTTCTCCAAGAGCTTGGCCATGATCAAGATAAGTACGAGTTAAAGTATGACAGTCAGAGCGCAATTCATCTTGCGAGGAACTCGACGTATCACTCCCCCACCAAGCACATTGATGTGAGGTATCACTAGATACGAGATGCGGTGGAGGATGAGAAGCTCACACTTGGGAAGGTGCACACCAGTCAGAATTGGTTTGACATGATGACGAAGCCGATACCAGTAATAAAATTTGAAGATTGCTGTGAAGGAGCTGGACTGAGAAACTTGGCATGATGAAGCCGAGGTGAGAAGGCCGGGTTGTTGAAATTGAATACCTCAGTCGCATTGGAAAAACGGAAGGGGGAGATTTGTTGGATAATTTTCATTTTTAGTTGATTGATATTTATTTGATTGATATTTTCTGTTTTTATTTGATTGACCAAATCAAATGATATTTGATGGCTTAGGCCCAACCCATTGTAATATTATTGAATGACTTACAATGTGTGTTTTTTATGCCTTACTTGATTTAATCTTTTAACATCTAAACCTAAACTAATGTCATTTCTTTGTTTATACACAGAGGCAGAACAAATATTGACCTAATTATAGTGTCAGAATTATCAAAAATGTTGAAACAATGTAATTCACATGCAAAATGTTTTTCGAATGGCTAGGGATAGATTAAAAGATGAAGTTGTTCCTGATGTTAAATTAAAGCTCATTTCTAAAAGAGAGAAGGATGATAGAGTTTACAATATACCAATAGTCTCTGAAGTTGTTGCACTTATTATTGGAGATGCTGACATAGATGTTAGCTATGAGAAAGATGAAGATATGGAATCAAGAAGAATGAAAAATGCAAGTTTTGATGTTTTACATGCCCACTCAATTGATGGCATTTGTAATTTCTTGCTTAAAGCTTGGTTCCAGTAGTTAAAGTCTCACAATCCTCACTTATCTTGATTAATTCATGCATTCATACATACATTTAATCATGTTTAATCATATGGTAATAAGTAATTAGATGTTAAGTCATAAAGGCAATTAGATTTTTATAAAAATTGTTTTTCACTGTTTTAATCGATTACCTATATGATATAATCGATTAAATGCATGTAAACAGGTCTGCACATTGCCTTATGAACATTTTAATCGATTACCATTGATTCGTAATCGATTAAATGTGCCTAACATTGAAATATATGTGCTCTGTGATAATCAATTACCTCACAGAATAATCGATTATCTGAGTCACTGCATAATTCACAAAAGCATTTTCATCTGGTTTAATCGATTACCAGATATTCGTAATCGATTAAATATGCATTGATGAGTTTTTCACATTGTCTGTGATAATCGATTATTTGGGAATTTAATCAATTATCCATGAATATTAGAAAACTCAGGTCATCTGGAATAATCAATTACAAGGTGACTTAATTGATTATTTTGTTCTTGACATTTTTTCCAGATTCCTGATGAACACTTTAATCGATTATTTGGTTGAAATAATCGATTACAGTTAGTTAAGTCTATTTTTTTATAAATAGAAAAGCTTGCACTGAGTTTTGTAATGAAATATTTTGTGAAGTTTTCGTAAAAGCATTGAGAAAATCACTTTCTAGAGTTCTTAAAACTCAAAGGGAAGAGGGAGATTAGAAAATCAAAAGATGCTAAGAGTCATGTAGTTTTACATGATATGAAGTCATTGTCTACATGATTTGAAGTTTTGTTCAAGCTTTCTGATTAAAGAAGTCATCAAGAAAGGTCAATTGCATACATTCTTAGTTTGGTTAGATCATTCATTTCATTGAATTTACTGAAGAATAAGAGGTGATATCTTTCTTGAACTATAAGCTTGGTTATTTTTGGTTGATATTTTGTGTTGTGATTGTATTGAATGTTCTTATAACAAATTGTAATCTTTAAAGCTTTTTCTAGAAAGGTTTGTAGAGGGAAGAACAGAGAGGGGATCTCTAGTTCTTGATCTTTTGAAAAATCTATAGGTTTAGATTTTGAATTTTATCTAGGGAGGGTAAAAGAGATCATTGTAAGCTTGTAAAGATATTATATTTGTTATAGTGGAACTCTGACCAAGGTTTGGTTAGAAGAAAACTGGATGTAGCCTCCGGGGTTGAGAGGTGAACCAGTATAAATCTTGTGTGTTTGAATATTTCTATTTATGTTCATATTATTCTTGAAGTATTAAGTTTTGTTCATATAACAAGATTGGTCACTGTACAAGAGTGGTTTGATTGTGTAAAGGTGAAAGTAAAAGAGAAGGTGAAGGTGAAGAAAATTGTTTTTGTAATTGTTTTTAAAGATACGATCCTTCTTGAAAATTTTCCGCTGTAACATTTTTGAAAGGAATTTTAAAAACTCTGAGGTAAAACCAATTCACCCCCTCTTGATTATTTGCAAAAATGTTCATTATATTTTCAATTGGTATCAAGAGCTGGTTCTTGTAATTTGCTCAAGATCTTTTTAAAATCCTTGACAATGAATACTAATCAAATAACTTTCAAAGAGGGAGCCTCATTGAATAGACCACCTTTATTTGAAGGGGAACATTTCAACTTTTGGAAGAACAGAATGCAAATCTTTATCCAATCAAATGACCCGATTGCTTGGAGTTGTATTGAGAAAGGTCCTTTCATTCCAACCAAGATTGTCGATGGCAAAACAATAACAAAAGAATGGGATGAAATGTCAGAAATAGAAAAGAAAATGGTTCAATATGATTTCAAAGCAAAAAATATGATAACTTTTGCTTTATCTTCCGATGAATTTTTCAAGACTGTTAGGTGCTAAAATGCCAAAGAAATGTGGGAATTACTTGAAGTTACACATGAAGGAACCGATGATGTGAGAAGATCAAGGAAACACACTCTCATTCATGAATATGAAATGTTCAAAATGAGAGATGATGAAAACATCTCATAACTTCAAACAAGATTCACCTACATTGTGAATCACTTGCACTAGGAAAAACTTTTGATGTAGAAGAGTTGAACATCAAAATTCTCAAATGTCTAACAAGGGATTGACAACGTAAAGTCACAACCATTAAAGAATCAAAGGATCTATCACAAATGTCTATGGAAGCTATGTTTGGTAAGCTTTTAGAATATGAGCTTGAATTATCTCAGCTAACAAATGGTGAAGATGCAGATAAGAAGCATAAGAGCATTATTAAAAGTTGCACCTTCAAAGATAGAAAAAGATGATAGTTCAATTGAAGATGATGATGATGAGAATATGAATCTCATTGTAAGAAAGTTTTCCAAGTTTCTAAGGAAGAATAAGGGTAGAAAGCAACCATTTCAAAAGAAAAGAAATGACAACACCAATAAGAACAACAACTCCTCCTCGATCACTTGCTTTGAATGTGGAAAGCAAGGTCATATAAAATCATATTATCCCTCATTATCAAAGAAGCCACAAGTTGAGAAGAGATCTAGAAGGGAAGGAAAGCCTAGAAAGGCCTACATTGCTTGGGAGGATAATGAATCAACAAGTTCTGAATCCTCTTCAGAAAAAGAAGTTGAAGCTCACCTATGCCTTACATCTACCATTAATGAAGAAGATGAATCATCAAGTACAAAATCAGAGGTAAATTCTGAATTTGAGAATGTAGTTGATGCATTTCATGAGATGCATTTAGAAGCTCAAAAGCTAGCAAAAGCAAACAATAAGCTTAAGAGTGATCTAAGATGACATGTATCCAAACTTGCTGAATTGCAAGAAGAACTTTGTAAATTGAAAGAAGATCATGATTCCATTATACAATATACAATGGAATCGTATTTTCATTGTTTAATTTTTGCACCCCCTTCAGAAAATAACAGAAACACGATTCCATTGTACACATACAATGAAATCGTGTTTCCGTTGTACAATTTTCAATGAAATCGTGTTTTTGTTATTTTTTTGCACCCCTTTAAGAAAGAAACAACGGAAACATGATTATGTTGTAAAATTGTACAATAAAATTGTATTTTCATTGTTTATTTTTTCTCACCCCCTCCATAAACAACAGAAAGATGATTTCGTTTATTACAACTGTACGAAGAAATTGTGTTTTCATGAAAATAATATTTTTGGAAAAAAACAATTAAAATTGCTCGGTAGGGACCAATAGCAATAGCGTCGGAGCCAATAGCAACACCCTCATTTAATTTATATTTTTTTGTGGAGGTTCCAACTTATCATTCTAGTTGCATAAAAAAATTGACCCATTGACCTAATAAGCCATGACTCATCGTTTTGGCCCAAACTTGGAAAATGGGAGCGCTAAACGGTTTGACCCAATTAGGCTGAGATTATATGTTTTGTTTTCTTTGATAACAAGTATTTTTGTGGGGATAAATAGTCACTTTGATCCATCTACTTTACATTTGGTCTTTATACTTTGAAAATGATAAATATAGTTCACATAAGTGTAAATATTGGGACAAATTAGTTAAACCATCAAGTATTTACCGTTTTCCGTTAACTTTGAGTGCATAGTTACATATTATTTTTTATGCGACAAATCTATGTGCATAGAGGACGTTTAATATCAATGCATATGTTTTAAATTAAAATGTCAATATTTTTTTTACTATTGATTTTAAAATTTATGTAGTTAACGCCTATTTTGAGAAGAAACTTGTTCATTCTAATAGATTTTTATGCAACAACAAAATGATTCCAACAAATATAACTAAATTATAAAATAGTCAACGGTAATTATGTAATAAACTTACTTTCATCCTTAAATTGCAAATTTCAATTATTACACTGTCAAAACTAATAAAGTTTCTAATGTGACAATATCTAGAATAAAATTAAAAAAAAGACACCAAATAATGTCCATGACATCCATGATATTGTCCACAAATAATAGATAATATTGTCATAATAGAAGTTAAAAAAAAAAGAGTTCAAAAGTACATTGTTCTTAAAAAAAGAGAGTTCAAAAGTAATTTGTTCTTAAAAAAAATTATTACAACTAAATTGTAACTTAATTATTATAGCTTAATCATCCAAAATATAAGAAAGTAGCCATGAGCTACTTAGAAGAATCTTGAGAATGTTGAAATCTCGTGTAAGAATGAAATTAAAATTTGGTTAGATCTTTTCTTGAGAATGTTCCACTTGGAAAGAGAACTTTGATCATAAGAGCTATAGGTGGGCATAGGAGGTAAATGCATTGATTAACTATGTCTTTTTTTTTTTTTTTTCCGATTTCTATTGACTATGTAGCTCCTCTTTATTTAAAATGCAACCCATTTATTAGCAATTATAATAGAAATTACTTAGAATGGGTTACCTGTTTAGCAATTTTAGGCTAACTCACAAATGAAAGATCTTCATATAATCATATCTTTTACAACTTCCAACCATTTGCCCCTCCGCCGAACAGAGCCTGGGATCAAGGAGACTGGAGCAGGAGCTCGCATTAGTAGTAACAAAAGGAGGAGATCAAGGAACCATATCTTTTTAGCTTAATCCTCATTGATAAGATAATATCTTTTACCAAAAATCTTGTACAAATACAAGTTAATATGATTTTGAGTAAATATACAATACCATTTCCAAAACTCACAACCTGCGGGTCTCCAAATACTTATGTATGTGCAATTTAATCCCCGAATATCGATATCAATTAACTTCAAAACAAATTAATCCTTCTTCCAAAATCTGAAGTTATACCCATATTTAGTAACTTAAATTGTTATTAAGATAAATATTAAGAGTTGTAATTGACATGAAGTACCATTGAATGCATGAATTAATTAGAATGAAGTTATTTCAATTTTTATAGTGGCCAAAGAATTTTTTTTTCACCCATTACTCAACTCGAACAAGATTATTTTTTGTTGAAGACATTTGTTATTCGTAAAAGAATTGTATGTTTTTATATGGAATATTTTTTTATAAATTTATAGACTAAATTGATAGATTAAAACTAACTTGTAATCTAAAAAAAATACTAACTTGCCATGAAATAGAAAATTTTAAAGGTTGATTTATGTACATACAAACTTTTATAATCAAATCCACACAAGTTGTCATTTTTAAGACAAAATTGTACTTATGTTTATAACATTATTATTTGTATTTTTATATAATTAATACTGCGTGCATCACATAGGAAACCCACCTTAAAAGTTAAAAGTGCGGGAAAATATAAATTTAATTAATCAGCCGATCCAAGATTTGCCGAGAAACACCAATTCAAAAACAAGAACTCAAAATAGGACAAAAGAAAAACAGAAGTCAAAATAATACTGTAATTAAATACGAAAAATTTATTTTCCCAAAACTCAAAACATTATTTCTTAAATAATTAATATAAATTATAACAAAAATATTTTTAAATTGTTACCTATACCTTAAACACGTGCTTTGGAAAAACACCCACATGAAGCTAGCCTATCAGTGAGAAAACTCCAAATCTTAATTATATAGCCGGCCCAACCCTTATTGTTCATTTTCATCATAAATTTGCATTGCTGTATATGCTTCAACTCTCAGCTAGGGAGAAGAAACACACACAAATTAAAAGTAAAATCACTGAACAACTCAAGAAAGATGGCAGATCCAGAGGTTACTTTTGGGAGCTTGAATCCAAATGATACCAGGGGAAAGACCATTACTTGCAAAGGTACGTAACACCAAAATTCTATATTATATGTTCAGATCATATTCCACAATTCTCGGCATTTCTCGCATGCATGGCTAATTTCTCATCCTCATAAAGCAATTTTAATTAATCATCATCATTATTATTATTATTATTATTATTATTATTATTATTATTATTATTATTATTATTATTATCGTCATCCTGAAGCTGCCGTGGCATATGGTCCTGGAGAGCCCTTTGTGGTGGAACGTGTTCTTGTTCATCCTCCTCAGAAAATGGAGGTTCGAATCAAGATCCTCTTCACTTCAATCTGCCACACCGATCTCAGTGCTTGGCAAGGCGAGGTATATATATAATTATATATAATATGTCTAATTAAATATCTTTAACACGCAATTTGATAGTCAAACATAAGTTATCTAATATATTGTTTATTTGATGCTTCTTCTTTTCCTTCTTTTATGGGGCACCAAAGAATGAGGCTCATCGTGCTTATCCTCGGATTTTCGGCCATGAAGCTTCCGGGTAGGTCACAAAAATATCCATACAACTATGGCAAATTATAACATTAATGATTTGGACACTCTTTGGATAAGAAGATAAAATAAATCGAGAGCTTTTGAGTTTTTATAGAAGTACTTAACTATATAAAAATTGATTTTAATTTATACAAAAACTGAATTTATTTTATCTTCTTATTTTTCATCTTTGGGAGAAGTTTGACAATATCTTAATTGTATATAAAAATATATCTTCTATCACATGAAATTGAATTGAAAGTGAGAACATTTGTGATTTTTTGTGGGTGCTATTGTAAATTTTTAGGATTGTGGAGAGTGTGGGTGAAGGAGTAAATGACATGAAAGAAGGGGACTTGGTGGTGCCAATTTTCAATGGGGAATGTGGGGATTGTAAATATTGCAAATGTGAGAAAACCAACATGTGTGAGAGATTTGGGGTGGATCCTATGAAGAAGGTGATGGCTAGTGATGGTGCCACAAGGTTTTCTGCCATGGATGGAAAACCCATCTTCCATTTCTTGAACACTTCAACTTTCACGGAGTACACGGTGGTGGATTCAGCATGCGTCGTCAAGATTCACGTTGATGGCGATGGCGACCTCAATCCCTACATTAAAAGACTTACCTTACTCAGTTGTGGTGTATCTACAGGTAAGGAACTTGGCCAATCTCAATAATTTAAAATATTGCAAGCTTCAAATTTTATGCATATAAAATATAAAATATAATTGGATCATGCATCAAAATGATCATTCACTTTATTAATTTTTTTTAGTATTTACTCATTTAGCTTTACAAATTATTGAGTTCTTTTAACATAGTTTATTTGTACTTTTAGAAATATTTTAGGAAATTTATCTTGGCTAGCAGTTTTTCTTTTGATGATCAAACAAATGTGCTTTAACTAAATTAACCTAATTAACCTATTAGCTAGTTAATACATATAATAATTTTCTGGCAATAATAATAATAATAATTTATGCGCAGTTTACATTATAATTTGCGTTTTGGATCCATCCTATTAGATTGTTATAGTTTTTTTTTTCTCTCCCCTATTTAATTGAGGACCCACAACTCTTCACTCTGTGTATCACGACTCACGAGATTTGTAATTTTATGCAAACTTGATATATTAAATACTACACTAACAAATATCAAATAATAAAAATTCTAGCTACTTGAAGATAATTTAATTTTTATTTCTGTTCTATTCTAGAATAATGCGTTTTCGTTTTCACCTCTGTTTTATGATTTCAAATTCTCTATATTTGATTTTCTGTATGACTTTCTCTCTGTCTTTTCTTTATCTTTTTATCTATCTATAGAGAGACAAAAGAACAACACCAACAAAAGAGACAAAATAATATATTTTTTCAAAAATAACTCTTGCTGAAATTATTTTCTACAATAATTATATATTAAATATTAAAATTTCTAATAATTATATATATTTTCTTGGTACAATAATAGTGACAAGATTAGTACTTAGGATCTTGTAGATACAAGCTACACAAATCATCTTTATTAGGCTGATCCTAGTAAATTTTTTTATAATAATTATTTTTTAAAATATATAAATTCATATAGAAGTTCACACTTAAAAAAATCATATATTATTTTTATTTTATTAATAAATATATTTTATTTCGTGAATATAATATTTAATAATATCATGTAAGTTACGTTTACATTATATTTATTAAATACTATAAATAATACATTATTAGTAAAATTGACTTTCCAACAATTTATTAAACATTATACATATTTAAAATGAATTTAATTTAATTTTTATAAATCGTTTAAAAAACTATATCGATCTATTGAATATAATTTATACATAAATATAGAAATTATTAAAAAAGTTGAATATAATGTAAACAAATATAAAACTGAAATTAAGATTAAATTAATATTTAATACTAGTATTCAAGTCTATTTTATTTTTATATATAGATATTATTTACATCTAAAAATATGTAAAATTTATGATAGTAAAATATAATGATAAAAATTTAAATTTTGTATATTAGGTGTAATATTTATTAAAGAAAATTAAACTAGTGCACCAAATAAAAAGTAAACGTATCCTTTTCTCTTATTTTAAAATTTCTTGGTCCATTTTTGTGTTTGCGTGTCTCTGTTTGTTAGGAGCAATATCACCGAAAGAACAACGAATTAGTAAAAGAAAGCACCTTGTTTTTTTTTTTTTTTTTTTTTTATTTTAAATTTTCG